>RJVU01041021.1:1173590-1206090 GCA_003731715.1 Anabarilius grahami
TCGCTGGTTAAAACCCCCCATTCGCTGGGTTAAAACCCCCCAATTGCTGGGTTAAAACAACCCAGTCACTGGGTTTGTCCATTTTGCCATTTCAAATTCAGCCTCTGCAGATTATGGCAAATGTAATAGATCACCAAGTTATTCAATGACTACAGAACATTTGCACACTGTGCACAGCTGCTGTACACAAAATGCAGCAATAGTAAAAGCAGTATGTTAGTATGCAGTTGAAATCATAGCCATATATTCCAAACAAGCAATCAGAAATTCATACACTTGCGATTTCGTGCCAGGCTGATAAACGTTGATGCTGATTTGGAATATACAGAGCCCATATTTACTCTCCACCGGGATGTGATTATTTCTTCATATAATACACTGCACACCGGCCGCAGAGAGAGAGGAAGGTAAACAAGTGCCACCGCGCTTGATTAAGTGACGTTATTCGCTGTCAATGAATTCCTCTGAAATGTCTCTTTCTCTCTCCCTGGGTTTCTCCATCTCTTCTCATCAGACACACCGAGAGCTCGTTCGACTAAATGATAGCCGCCTCTCTCGGCTGTTTAAACATACGGTAATGACACCCACCTCTCCATCACGCTGTCGGATGGGGCATTACCGCTTGTGAGGAGTTCAGAGATGTACGGCACACAGAGGAACCCACCGCTGACAAACCAATGAGCTCCAATGGAGCCATTACTCCATTTTAATCATAACGCTTAAGAGAAACAATGTGGGCATAAGACGCTGCGATATGCGTCTTTGCAGATTGTTAAGATCGCATTTAGCAGTTACCCATGCACTTCATTATTCAAATGTTGCACAGGTGTAAATTAGTGCAAACGTGACATAATTGAAAACAGGGGCCGGCAGGGTCTGACAGGAGGGATCCTATACACTTCCCACAATTTTTTAAATGGTGAAACAGGATTCGTTAATTATGCAAGGATAAACATTTTAAATAGTATGTAATAATAGCAATGGTTCAGCCAATTCTCAAATTTATAAAAAATAAAGGAATATCGCAAAAACATTTAGCAAATAAAGCAGTGTTTCCTATAGTGAAAAAACAAAACAAAAATATATTTGAAATAAATTTATTTTGTTCTAAGTATACTACAAACACATTTACATATTTATGTGCTAAATAAAAATACTCTGCAATTTTACTTTTGAAATACTTAAAGTCTGCTAAATTGAAACAACTAATTAATGCACTTTAATTGTGCAGAAGTAGTGCTGAGTTCCAACTAAACATTTACTGAAGTATATTTGATTGTGCTAAAGTGGAACTATTCAATAGGTACACTTTAAATATCTTGCATTTAAAGACTGATTGTATACAAAAATCATACAATCCTTATTAATAGTGATAATAAAACACTTTTTAGGCATAATATTAAGAAATGTGCATTGTGCAATAAAGAAATACTCCAAATAAAGTTTAATTATAAGTTTATATCAGTAAGTCAGTGATGTGTCAATAAATATGTTAATGGATTGTAAGTATACTTAGTATGAAATAAATGTATTTTTAAAAGACTTTGGTATGGTTTTTTTTATATACTACGGTTGCCATCATATGGCATCCATCAATTATTCAGTTTCCAAAATTATATGGATGAAATCCCAGTAATTTTTTGTTACAAAACACTAAAAAAAGTGTTGGGTTAATTTTACCCAGCAAATTGGGTTGTTTATTTAACCCAGCACAATGGGTTGATTCATTTTTAATATAATACTAGCTTCTTTTTTTTTTCTTTTTACTTTATACATGAATTAATGTTTATGGATTAACTTAAATCCTCTTAACATTTTACTCCACACAACCACTGGTTTGCATGATAATTCCTTTGTTTTCAATCATATTTTATATTGTTTTTAATACATATTGCCTACATTTAGGCTTGTTTAACAAATATTAGAAGTAAAAATTAAACATTTAGAAGTAATTCAAGTGTAATCGACCAGTCTCTGTTGTCCTGTTTCCACCGTAACGGCGCAGGATCTCGTGCCGGAGATGACTCGCGTTCTGCAGGGGAACTGATAACTTCTGACCGCCACCTGTGTTTCACTCATAGCTGAAAAATGCTGTGACTGACTCCATAACCTGTCCATAAATAATCAGTATACAGTTCTGAGAACATATTTAACATCCTAAGCATTTATATGCTGTATCTTTTTGAATAAAATCTTACAATTTTAATGCAAGGGATCAGGCGTTTCCATCACGCAAAAAGACCGTCACGACACTCGTTCAGGTGACTCACATCGCGCCCCTATTTGATGCTTTGCATAAAATTAAACGATATACAGAACAATAACGAATTTTTAAATACAAAATAAAACGTACACAAACCTGTATTTTACTGAAGACATGCACCAATTTGACAGAGCTGCACTGCTCTCTCCTGAAGAGCAGGATAACTGCTAACTGGATAACTCAACCCCTGGGTAGTTACGTTTGCCCCAGGAGCTGGGTAACACAAACACTGCCCAAACGCTGGGTTGTTACGTCTGACCCAGGAGCTGGGTAACACAAACACTACCCAAACCCTGGGTAGTTACGTTTGCCCCAGGAGCTGGGTAACACAAACACTACCCAAACGCTGAGTTGTTACGTCTGACCCAGGAGCTGGGTAACACAAACACTATCCAAACACTGGGTTGTTACGTCTGACCCAGGAGCTGGGTAACACAAACACTACCCAAACGCTGAGTTCATACGTCTGACCCAGGAGCTGGGTAACACAAACACTGCCCAAACGCTGGGTTGTTACGTCTAACCCAGGAGCTGGGTAACACAAACACTATCCAAACGCTGGGATGTTACGTCTGACCCAGGATCTGAGTAACACAAAAACTACCCAAACCCTGGAAAAATAACCCCAAAAATAATGACCCAAAAGACTCAACCCAGGACTTGGGTAGAAAAAATAACCCAAGATTTTTTAAGAGTATATGTATAAACTTTCAGCAATCCAATCAAAGGAGTCAAGACAGACATTCAAAATCAGCAGTACACAAAGAAAAGTTGCGCCAAATGTACTGTGTTAATAATAATCAAGTAATTTTTCCATACTGATTTTTCACTGGTGTTTTTAAACCCTATTTTGAGTTATTTTGAGCATTGCACTGTGTTTTAGTGTTAAAGGAAATGTCCATAAATTACCAGTACCTGTTCCGATTTTCTATAGATTTTTTTTTTCTTACACTGTATCTTGGGGAAGAACACTCTTGCGTTTTAATCCAATTTTGTGCATTACAAAAATAAAAAAAAATTGGAAATCCAATAAAATGTTAAAAATTGTGGTTAATATCACTTATGGAAAATAGTCAAGTGCATTGCATTATGGGATGTAGTATGCAGTGTAGCATGCCACAAATGTTGGTAAATGTAGTATGTCATCCAGACAATTTACATACCACACACAGAATGCATACTGCATTTCTAGTATGAGTAGTATACCATTCCGATAATAGCCTGCGTCTTCTCCTGTGAGAGAAAACAGACAGGCTCAACACATGTAAACAGAAACGAGCACTAAATGTTTCCTTGTTCTCCATTTCAGCAAGCATGCAACAAATTTGGCAGAACTTTCTAGAATGTATGGGCATGACGCTTTCAGTGGTGTTACAGACTATAACAGCTCATACCCTGATTTCAAGGATCAAACTTTGTTTAAAAAATCATTTAATCTTGTTAGACAAAAGAGACTTACGCAAAAATGCATACTAGCAGAAACCTTCAATAGTGAGATGAACAAATTGCTACTCTGAATTTCCAGAAGACAACAGCAAAAACAATGGTCTTTTCTGAATGAAAATGTTTCTGTGAAGACAAGCAAACAAAAGCGGATGGCAGTGACACTCGCTATGGAAGGGCTTTGTTTGCAGATCATGTCTGTGTACGAGTGCGTGTGGGTGTTTGCATGCGTCGCAGGTGTGCGTTTTGGAGTTGCAAGTACATTGTTAAGACGCAAGCAACAAAATTTCATTTGTGGTTTTAAGGTTGAGAGGAGAGAATCGGTGGTTCAAAGGGAGTGTGTGTCATAAATGTATATATATACACACTGAGGCCTATAGGCACACACACACACACCCCTATTAAAACAGGGGTTTTGTTTTGGAGCACTACTAACAAAAAAATTGAAGTAATTTTACTAGTGAGCTTAAACTTTTGGACCCCACTACAATTGAGAAAGAGAAAAAAAACAGCAGGTTGAGATTTTCACTGCAAATACTCGACATGTAACATGCAATACTCAGCATGCTCTGATGTTATATAACAGGAGCTGGGAGCGTCGAGGAAGCTCCTCTGCCATGTAATAACATCTCTATCAGCTCTCCCGCGGGAGCAGGGCCTGTCAGCGCTCGGCTCCGGAGAGACTCATCTTTACACAGGCACCTCGTTTGTTTAATGTTAATCGACTCGAGTCGCATGCTGCTAAACACCATGACCTCACTCCTCAAACATCTCCAAGTCACCTGACCTCACAGAACTATGAATATAGAGCATTTACACAGTGATTTATCAACTTTAATTGCCTTGTACTTTAGTGAGGAGAACTACAGACAGACAGACAGACAGACAGACAGACAGACAGACAGATAGACAGATAGATAGATAGATAGATAGATAGATAGATAGATAGATAGATAGATAGATAGAACGCCAGATAGAAAGAATGACAGACAGAACGATAGAAAGATTGAACGATAGACAGATAGATAGATAAACAGACAGAATGACAGACAGATAGATAGAAAGACAGAATGATAGACAGAATGATAGATAGAATGATAGACAGACAGACAGACAGACAGACAGACAGACAGACAGACAGACAGACAGACAGACAGACAGACAGATAGATAGATAGATAGATAGATAGATAGATAGATAGATAGATAGATAGATAGATAGATAGATAGATAGATAGAACGCCAGATAGAAAGAATGACAGATAGAACGATAGAAAGACAGAATGATAGACAGAATGATAGACAGAATGACAGACAGACAGACAGACAGACAGACACAGACAGACAGACAGACAGACAGACAGACAAATAAATAGATAGATAGATAGATAGATAGATAGATAGATAGATAGATAGATAGATAGATAGATAGATAGATAGATAGATAGATAGATAGATAGATAGAATGCCAGATAGAAATAATGACAGACAGAACGATAGAACGATAGAAAGACAGAATGATAGACAGAATGATAGACAGAAAGACAGACACAGACAGATAGATAGATAGATAGATAGATAGATAGATAGATAGATAGATAGATAGATAGATAGATAAACAGACAGATAGATAGATAAACAGACAGAACGACAGAATGACAGATAGATAGAATGCCAGATAGAAAGAATGACAGACAGAACGATAGAACGCTAGACAGTAGAAAAGACAGAATGATAGACAGACAGACAGACAGACAGACACAGACAGACAGACAGACAGACAGACAGACAGATAGATAGATAGATAGATAGATAGATAGATAGATAGATAGATAGATAGATAGATAGATAGATAGATAGATAGATAGATAGACAGATAGATAGATAGATAGATAGATAGATAGATAGATAGATAGATAGATAGATAGAACGCCAGATAGATAGAACGCCAGATAGAAAGAACGACAGACAGAACGATAGAAAGATTGAACGATAGATAGACTGACAGACAGACAGACAGACAGACAGACAGACAGACAGACAGATAGACAGATAGACAGATAGACAGATAGATAGATAGATAGATAGATAGATAGATAGATAGATAGATAGATAGATAGATAGATAGATAGATAGATAGATAGATAGATAGAGCCACACAGACAGTCATGCTGTTCTCTTTCTCATTTGACTAGCGGAAGCATCTTCACGCCCCGATAACGTCCAGGGTCGTCCAACCTGTTGGAGGCGACAGAGCCGCTTCCCTCCTCTTGTCCCCGGCTGAACAAACGTGTCTTAAACTAAATGATCCCCATTGTGGAGCTGAATACAGTAGCAGGTGTTCGTTCCTCCCGCCCACCTCCACCCTCTGCATGGTGAGCACACATCACGTGCAGATGCGCCCATCAAAGAGCAACTCGCGCTCCTCCACCAGATAACGTGAAACCGAGATAACAGCTTACAGAGTTTGAAGACTTGACTGAAGGTGCACTTCCTCGCAGCTCTGAACAATGCGCTCGCTGAGGAAGTGTTTTTAGGTCACATATGGCCGGGCACCGCCGGCAGCCGAGCACACGTTTGTCTTGCGACAGGCGTTCGTGAATTGACAAGAAAACCCGATAATGCCATAGCAGAGATGGAGGGAGAGAAAGGGGGGGTGGAGGACGAAAAAAAAGGCAGTGATTGAATAACAGTAATTAAAGCGGTTATTCGTTCGGCGAGCACCTGCGTGAAGGATGATATTACTCCTTAATTCAGCTCAGTTTAACTTCCCTCAGCCGCTGCTTTTCAACTACACCTCATTAATCGCTGATTGGCATCGAGCTGTTTGCAGGAACAAAATGTTTACTCTCCTCAAACCTCTTTCTCAAGGGCTAGTTTCGTGTTTTTCTTTACCTTGCACATTATTCAAAGGCTGGGTATTTTTTCTCCCTCTGTTTTTACAGTTAGAGATGGGAAAACCATTTAAGACTCCCATGTTTCGTTTGAAACAAAGAGAGGGAGATCTGTAGTTGCGTTTCAGCCTAAGCCAATGTTCGCTCCAAGCCGTCCATTGATTTTCAATATGCAACCAGAACTGTGAGAAACAGTGCAGAAACACACAACGCTGGTTAGTTTGTGAGAATGATTAAGTATGAATTTAAAGGCAACATCCAAAATTCAATGCAATTGCAAAAAAACATACGGAAGCCCAACTGGGCCATGCACTATTTTTCTGCATTTCTTGTGTTCTCGAGATCAAGACTTTTGTTCTCATCATTTCAACATGGTAATCTTGACAAAACAAGACACCCCAGGTAAAAATAAAGTATACTTGAGTGCACTGAAAATACTTAAATACATTCTTATTTTTGTGCTAAATACAATTGTAAAAGTTATACACTATAAATACACTAATTAAAAGTATATTTCTACTTCAGTGCACTTGAAAAAGTATACCACTGATACTTAAATTGATTTTTAGTGCATTGAAAGAAAGTGCAGTTTTATTTGTGTTTATTTCATAAAAGTGTGATTTGAATGCTTTAAAAATAAATTCAGTCTTTGTAGACTTATTTAGTAATCCTAAGTTTAAATTAAATTGATTTGATTAAAAATATATTACTAGACTGTAAAAAAGTTGGTTTAACTTAAAAAAGTAAGTTACCTGGTTATCTTAAAATTTTGAGTTCATTGAAATTAAAAATTTGAGTTAATACAATGAAGGCGATTGGTTAAACTCAAAATATTATGTTATCTGAACCACATTAATTGTCTAAGTTTATTTGACAAGTGAAAAAATGTTGTGATAAATCATGAAATTTTTTTTTTACAGTGTAATGTACTAGTTATAAGTGCATAAGTCCCCAACTGTGGTACTTAAGTACAATTAATATAAATGCACTAATTAGCACTAACACTTAAATTGATTTTAAGTGTATCAGATAAAGTAAACCAAATATGCTTTATAAGTGCATTACTTATGAATGCTTTACATCAAATTTTAGTGTATTTTACACTATCACTATGTTGTATTTTATTGGGTTTTCATGAAAAATACAGTAGAAATGTATTAATTATATTTATTTATTAAAACACCATTAACATACTTAACTACATCATATAAAAACCATATATTATGAATACATTTTGTATATATTTTAAAAGTGTGTGAAATATTGGTTCAAGTGTACTGCGAGTAGTAACTAAATACATTTTTAACATGAAGATAGTATGTTAAAAGCACAAATTTTTAGTTTATATTCATGGTGTCTCAAAATAGCAGTCGAGTACACTGCCAGGTGGATATAAGTAATGTACTTAAAGTGCTCTATTTTTGCACACTAATTTTGTACTTAAGAAGTACTAAAGAAGAATATTTAGTACATTAAGATAAACATAAGAACATCTAAGTGTACTCAACTGTGCTGTTTTGAAACACCATGAATATAACCTAAAATATGATTTTAACATACTATTAAAAACATTTATTTAGTAACCATTTGTAGTACACTAGCATGTGAAAGATGGGTTCAAGTGTACTAAAAGTGCACTGTAAAAAATAAAAAAGTTGAGAAAACTTAAGTTTAAGGCAACAAACTTCAGCAGATTTTTGAGTTTTCTCAACTTGTTCTATTCCGTTTATACAACAAAAAGTTGAGAAAACTCAAAAATATGCTGAAGTTTGTTGCCTTAAACTTAAGTTTTCTAAACTTTAGATTTGTTACAGTGTGGTAACTAAATATATTTTTTAATACAGAGATAGTATGTTAAAAGCACATTTTAGTTCATATTCATGGTGTCTCAAAATAGCACAGTTGAGTACACTTAGATGTTCTTAAGATTATCTTAAATGCTCTGTTTTCACACTAATTTTGTGCTTAATATACTAAAAATTCTTCAGTACTATTGTAAGTACATTGTGGAAGTGTACTTTTTTTTCACCTGGGCTTAGAATGATTATCTTAAGAAGTACTAAAGAATCATTTTTAGCATATTAAGCACAAAATTAGTGCATGAAAATAGAGCACTTTAAGTGTATAAAGTGTATTTTAGTGCATTTTTTTCACCTGGGAGAAAAATAACTATTGCATGGCCTCTAAAAAAGTAACATTAAATAATTAAATATTATAATATACTGGCAAAACAATACAGAAAATAACCAATGCATGGCCTTTAAAAAAAATTAACTAAATATTACACCATATTGACAAAAAATAAATGAATAAATAAATAAATGCATGGCCTTAAACATACCAATGTTAAAAACCGAACTTTTAAATTTATTAGTATTTATAAAATATTTATTTATAAAAACATCTGAGTGTAATTTGTAAAGTTCAATCATAATTAGTAATGAAAAAATGACAGATAGAAATTCATATATTTCTTGGGATCCATTTCAGCAAATGTTCAGCGCAATATACTACATTAAAACGGTTCTTGTTCCTCGCTCTGGGGGTGTAAGTCAGTTGTGTTCATTTAAAAAATAAAACACAATTCAAAAAAACGTGAATCTGATGGCAAAAGTTCAAATAGGCAAAGTGACAAATTGCTTCAAATCAGTTAGTTACTCCCTTCCACTGCCGTACATGTACACGAGTGTAAATGAGAGAGAAATGGAGCAGCTGCACCTTTATGTTCAATATTTACTCGTCACCAGCAAGTGCTAATGCACAAACCTTTGAAATGCTTTCAGATGAGAGAGATTTCATTTTAAAAAAACGGACACACTTCTTATTTGGGAGAGAATACCTTCTGTTTATTGGATTTTCAGCCATTTCATTGAGCTCCATCCGCTTTTTAAGGTGAAAGTGAAAAATGGTATTGAGCAGCGCGGGTTTGTGCATCATATTGTGCTTGATGCAATGTAGGTCAGTGTTCTGCAGCGCCGCAGATAAGACACGGGGAACAAGTGTTGTGTGTACTTACAAGCAAATATCTGTCAAAATAGCAATTGACAGATCTACAAGAGCGCTTTTGGCTTGGGACGTGTTCCTCCATCATTAGCATTTTCAAAAAAAAAAAAGAAAGGGAAAAAAAAGGCCAGAGATTTGGGCCTATCAGCCTTGACTCGCTGCAGAGCTGGGCTGGCCCAGGTTGTTATCTGTTCAGTACAGAGGTGCAGCTGTTTAGCGAATGGATTTGCTGATTTTTAAAGGGAGATGAGGGGGGAAAAGAGAGAGAGAGAAGAATCAGGTACGAACAACAAGCCTCTCCAAAACAAGCCTTCAGAATTCCGCAAACCTTACCTTGCGTCTGAAGCTTGCAGTAATTTTGGAAAAGACACAAAAAAGCATGAAAAATGTTTTCTTTATTCACTCTCCAGTCTCCTGAGGGGCCCTCTCCAGCGCCGGGGCCCGACGCCACCCTGGTGGACCGACGAGGCAGAGAGGAAGGGGAACAAATGTGTCGCTTTAGGTGGTATAGGGATGCGGCTGGCAAGTGAGCCACCTTTGTCTGAAGCAATCCCAGCGTAGCTCACTCGCGCACACACACGCGTGGAGGAATTCTGGCCCTAGCGGGGCCAAGGGGGTGGGACGTTCCCCCCTGGCCAGAGAGAAAGAGGGTGCCATTACTGAAGCTTCGTGCGTAAAAAGACACATAATCACACGCATCAGTGTTCCCTGCACCGGGAGCGGCGGTATACTGACAATAAATAGTCAATACAGTTTTATATTGCGTCTACACTCACTTAAAGAGTTAGTTTACCCAAAAATGAAAATTCTGTCTTACACCCGTAAGACCTTCGTTCATCTTCGGAACACAAATTAAGATATTTTTGATGAAATCCGATGGCTCAGTGAGGCCTCCATTGACACTTTTAGATGCCCAGAAAGCTACTAAAGATGTAGTTCATGTGACTACAATGGTTCAACCTTCATGTTATGAAGTGACGAGAATACTTTTTGTGCACCAAAAAACAAAATAACTTTATTCAACAATATCTAGTGATGGGCGATTTCAAAACACTGCTTCATGAAGCTTTACGAATCTTTAGTTTTGAATCAGTGGTTCAGAGCGTGGATCAAACTGCCAAAGTCACGTTATTTCAGTAAACAAGGCTTCGTTACGTCATAAGTGTTTCGAAATTTCAATAATTCACCACTGGGGGGCCTGACTTTGTGGTGATTTGATGACACAGGAATGAATCGGTTTGAATGAATCACTCACATGCGCTACCATTCAAAAGTTAGGGGTCGGTAAGATTTGTTTATGTTTTTAAAAGGTATTTTATGCTCACCAAGGCTGCATTTATTATCAAAAATACAATGAAAAATTGTGATATATTTTTACAATTTAAAATAACTGTTTTCTACATGAATGTATTGTAAAATGTAATTTATTTCTGTGATCAAAGCTGAATTTTCAGCATCATTACTCCAGTCTTTAGTGTCACATGATCCTTCAGAAATCATTCTAATATGCAGATTTGCAGCTCAAGAAATATTTCTGACTGCTATAAATGTTGAAAACAGTTGTGCTTCTTCAATTAATATGTTATATATATATATATATATATATATATTAGGTCTACGCCTATGCAGCCCAATATGCAACAAACTGCAATGCACTGTGTATTCTGACAACTTTCTTTCAGAACCAGCATTAATTTCTTGAGCAAATTTGAGCTACAGTAGATCGTCTATTGGATCGGACCACACAGAATATCCTATATTCCTCCTGAATCCTGGAGGAAACACTGGCACACATGGAGAAACCGGCTTGATTTCACACTGCAGCAGAAGCACGAAGTGATTGTCAGAAAATAATAAAGCTCAGTGAAGGTGCTTTAAAAATGCAAACATTTGTTATTGATTGAATGGGTCAGGGTAAAGACGCTCTCGTTGCTAATCAAAATATATTTCATTTTAAAAAAATTGAGATGCAGGTGCTTTCGAAAATGTATTCATTTTATGCCATTTCCCCCCATAATTCTTTTCCATTACTGCTCTTCATTTCGCCTGTCTATTGAGTGGGTGTCCAAACTAACAATTAAACTATTGTTAAGAGAACAGAAAGCCGGAGGAGTTGCAGTTTCAGGAGATAATAATCAAATATCACTCCACTGTAATCACTGTTAAACTACTTAACCCTCAATTGCGCGCACAAAACTAAGACCAATGACAAAAGTACTTGAAACTTCTTAAAATCTATTAAAAGTTTTAAGCACATGTAAGCGAGCATCACCTGCAGAGCCGTTGGCCGACTGTCGCAGTGTTCCAGCGTTACATGTGCTTTTCTCCTCTTACAGCTCGGGTGGGGAATGTTTTCTTGGCCTGCGACGAGGTCTGACAGATGCTGCCCATCCAAAAGACTCTTGACTCTGCCAAAAATATCAGGCAGGAAATTAGGGAAGGCAATCTATTATTTAAAACAACAAGCGACAGTTCATATGCTTCTGCAACTCTGGAGCGCATCGCCGAGCGAGCGTCGCAGGCAAGCCTGGAGCCATCTGACTTTACTCAAAGAATAACCGCAAACTCGCCTCGCTGCGTTTAGCTCCCCGTAAGCCCCCTTCAACCGCATAATGACTTCTGCACTGAGACAATATAAAATAAACACCTTCAAGCCGGTCTATTAGACAACACTTAAAATCATTCCTCCTTTTTTTTTTTTTTGGTTTGCGGGGGGAAGGGGTGGCGTCTTAATTACTTCCTTGTTGGAGTGAGCTTGAACGTTAACGAGGGATGCTCCTTTCTCTCCGCGGCGAGCATGTGTAGTTTATTCGTATAATCAGCTAGCTGTCGGAGACTGGATTAGCCCCTCCACGGCGAGTGAAGTGTTTAACATGGCACGCACGATGGGCTCAAACAAGCTCTCTGCCTGCCTTCTCTCCACAAACACTCATTGTCATTAATTTGATTTGCTTATCGCCCCCTTCCCCCCCTTTTAAAAGCTCTCCATTTCGCGTTCGGCAGCCTCTTCTTTCAAACGCCAGTGCAAATGAATGCACCCGCTGCTAAGAATTACCAGGTAAAGGAAAAGAGTTAAATTAAGATGAAGAATTGTAAAATGTTTCCAGTTGGAAGAGTGTTGATTACCAGGGCTCCGGTCCTGCAGGATTACCTGTGATTTATCCTCATATTTTGGGATGCCTCGCCCTCCACGTTACGTTCTTCTCTCCGGGGGCCGCAGAAAGCAGCTTGCATGCACCTCTGCCAAAAGAGTTTATTAGAGCAAATGGTATTGTAAGCCCTATGGAAGGCATACCTTATGTGAAGATTTAAAAGATATTAAGAAGATTGTGAGGCCCAGAACCCAGGTGTGTCGGGTAATAGTCATTGTCTTGTACATGTGTGCGAGGATGAAACGGGGCAAGGTGCCAGCGAGAGAGGGTAGAGAACACCCCAGACGGCTCTGTAATTTACACCCAAGTGGAGAGATTCCTAGACGCTGCTCTCTACGCTTGAGTCTTTACTAGCTCTGCTTCATATTACCAGGATAATAGAGTAATATGGGCGAGATAAACACACGTGGGATCAACCATGAGTTCATCTGTTTGAGCAATGGGTTTAGACTAGAATTGCAATTGAGTGTCCCTGATTGGACTGCAACTCAGTGAGCACGGTGTATATATGTTTATGTGTATATATATAGATATATTTTAGGGGTGTAACGGTACATGTATTTTTCCCAAACCACGGTTCGGTGCATACAGTCAGACGACGAATACAGTCAGTCACAGGTGATCCACACTCCAATCCAGTAGGGGGCGCACGCGGTAATGCAACACTGTTTGCTAACCGCCACAACAGAAGAAGAAGAGACAATCGATCAATCGATATGTTTATCTCTCAACCAGTGTTTCAACCAAGGTTATACCGAATGGTGAAATTTTCAAACAATGCTAACAGGCTGATATCTAGCTAGCAAAAGGACAATCAAACATTTTATATTTAGTACAAGTTTTTAAAATATTACAACATTTTTCATGTTTTATAGCATTTGTACCGAATGACCTGATGTTTCGGGACATTTTTTGAATTTTTTTTCAATCATGAATTTTTCAAATAGTTAAGAGAGAGTTAAATACTTTGCTTCACGACTATGTGTTCCTTTGCAGGTGTCTGAATGATGTCACATCCTGTCACATGATACTGACCGCATGACTTGATCCAAAATGGTCCCTTTATATTGGTTACTCCGAATGACATCAATGAAATCCATTTTTCCGGACATTCTTTCAAATGGACAAAGCAACGACTTCTACACATAATTTTGCACTATGTTGATTTATGATGTTATAAAATCATCCCAGAATAAAAATATATACATTTATTGCATTTTAAGATATTTTACAAATGAAATGTCTGTATTGGCCTTTGGACGGTTAAACTGAATGACCTTTTGACACTTCAAAATCTTTAAAATACCTTTATATGTAGAAAAATATAATTAAAACCTTTTGGATTCAATAAAAGAGATCTAGTTGTACTACCTTACATACTTTGGATGTCATATCTGTGTAATTTATTATTATTTAAGGCCTTTGGACAAAAAATAACCCGTCACGTCATTGACCCTTAAATAAATTTGTCATGAAAACAAGTTATGACAGTAACTGTGTAAATGATTACATTTCAAAAATGAATTGGAGTAATCATTTTATAATTAGATTAAGAAGTTAATGCAAAACCTGCCTTATGTGCAACTTACATGTTTTTTATTTATTTGAGTGTTGAGTATTATATCTAAAAATAAATAGCAACTGAATTTAATAGTTTGGGCTCTGTTGTTGACTGCAACCTTAAATATCATGGTAATGTGCAAGAAAGGGATTCCTGTATATAGTTTAGAGCATTGGCTGAGATATATTTTAAATGTTATATAATATTATAATTGAATTTATGTAAAGAGAGATAATTTGTTCAATAAACCACTGTTTAATATAAAAAGAAGAAAAAAGAAGGAATTTTATGTTTAGTTTTTCCCCCCTGCTGTACCGAACCATGACTTCAATATCGCGGTAGGTACCGAACCGTCATGTTTGTGTACCGTTATACCCCTACTAATATATATATATATATATATGTAATATCTTACACTGTCCTGTTATTTGTCGGCAAATTAATAGCGTTGTTGCCCAGGAGTTAATATAATATTTTGTGCTAGTACGCAAATGTGAAGACTTGGCCCACAGTAATGTGTTCATGCGATGCTGTGCCAGTAATTCACCTCAGAACTCAGGGGGGCGATAGAGTTCCCTTTAAATACCAGCCATCTTTGCTTCATGGGTGCTCAGTTCTGGAAACATTTTTTCTAGGTAATCACCTGAGCATTAAATGTCATGTAGTCAACCTATATTAGGGGGGAAAAAGGTCACCGGTAAAACATACAGTAAAATGAAATATCTGTCATTTACTGTTTGCATGCAACGAGCATCAAAAGCAAAAAGTTACCCACATAATTGTGTAGTACTACCAGCAGGGACAACTTCTCATACTAACCAGTCAAACCTTGACCTCTTGGTTATTATTTAGGAGACTGGCTATAAACAAGTAGACATGCTCAGCAAGATTTTCTTGTAGTATTAGCAGACCTGAAAGAGAAAACTGTCTGTTTAAATTTACACTAATACGCACTCCTTGCAAAAACACTGAGAACGCAACACTGACCTGCAAGAAATTGAGCTTGAGTAACTAGAAGCCTTTACGCAGTTACGTGAACGCAGAGTGTGTTTCAGGCCTTAGCCATAATGAGACGGGCACACGCAATTATACAACCTGCAAATGAATCTTCACTCCTGCAAAAGAACACAGAGACAACTTTTGATGGTTAACAACAACCTTGGAGTGAATATATCGTTGGCATTCAGCATGGATCAATGACGGGGGGCTTTTTGTGTCTAAAATACTGAGCGTCTGAGTACTGTACCCCATCAACATCTTATCCTCATTATGCTAAAACATTATTCCATGTGCAACACCTGCGGAATAAATTTACCATTCAGATTTGCTAGGGATGATCAAACAAGTCTGAAACACTGTCATTATTTCTACCTCCAACACGCCGGTGAAAATGACTAGTTTTCCTGGGTTTAAGGGAATTATCAATTCAACTGGAAGTAAACTTCATTTTATCGGTTTAATTTACTTCATTTCCTAAAAAGTGATAGGAAAAAAAAAAAAAAAAAAGCAAAAGCACACCTGAACAAGTCCACATTCGACGTTCCCTGATTGAGGTGCTCAAATGAGTTTTAAAACAAAGCAAGACACATTTAATGCGCCCCGGGGAACACAATACTTCACTAATGTGTCATTGTTTCGCTCCTTTTAACAGAACTCGAAGATCGCCAGGAGAGCTCGGCAAAAACGAGGAGGGCACGAGCGTCTGCCGCATCCATCCATCTGGAAGACGGCAACAAACAACATTTATCCAGCTCTGCACCGGCACGCTAACCTCACACTCAAAAGCTAGATAAAAAGAAATGAGAGCTAATGAATTAAACCTCCCCAGATATAATTCTGTATTGGCGGTAATCAGGCGCTTCTGCGCCCATGAATATACATGCCCAGCATCAGCTGAAATCCTGTTGGTGGTCAATATTCTTGAAGCTCTGCCAGCGTGGGAATATTCCTGCTTCGTTCTTCTCTGCTTTAATGTTATCAGGTAACACACACTGGCATTAAATCCACAACATAATAAAAGCCCTTTCTGGAAGCCTTCAGAGCAGACAATGCGGCTCTCGCCGAAAGCCCTTTAAATGTTCCTGTTTAATGTCATTACGGAAGCACGAAGCACGCAGGCTTGTCGAGGCTCAGCTTGAAAAGGGAAACCCTACACAAGACCTCAAGGTACATTTGCTCAGACGAAAGACAAAACGAAAGGAAGAAAGCAAACAGAACAAACAAACGAGTCGGTTTATTACGTTGGGGAGATGAATGGCAAAGCAACAACTCTAGCCATCTCCGCTGACAGCTTTTAAACCCAGAGATTTGTGCACATTAGTCACACATTTTAGGAAGAAGGTGCTTTATGAAGTGCATTGATTGGGATTACAGTTCTATCTCTTCCTGTCGTTCTTTCATTATAAGACCTGTCGCTGATTTCAGGGTTGCCAAGCGCTTCCTCAAAATAAAAGAACGGGGGAGCTTTTGTCCTTCGTTTTCGAAAATGCAAATGCTTTTTGCATTAGGTGTAATCTACGATTAATATTTTTTAATGATTCTTTTTAATGAAGTTCTGCTGTTTATTAGTCTAATAATACGTTCATTTGCATGCCTAAAATGGAAACAAACCACACATATGACCGGGATTACGCGTTGATATGTCTGTACAGCGAGGATTTAAATAAATTTAGTTCATTGTGAAGAAAAACAAAAAACGTATACCCGACAGAAGCATTAATTAAGCCAAAGTGCGTTCAAAATAGATGACAAAACCCCTAAGACGTTCAACTTTCTAATTTCTATGATCATTATCACCGCTGTTATTATTAACGGATCTGGGACAAATTTCTCTGATGGTTCTTAGCAAACCTAAGTCCACAAAGTGCCTGAATTATTCATATTAGCGGTCAATCTCTTTCTGACAAAATAACAGAAATTCAGCCCTGCTCGCTTTTTATTTTCCCATAATCTCCTGAGCCTTATTTTGTAAGGACGGAGGCTGACTTTTGTGGATGTGGGAAATCAATAGTGCTGCCGTAGGGCAGGCTCTCATTTATGTAAGAAATGCCAAGAGGCTAATATTAGAATCATAAACAAAAGCTTTGTCTTTTATTCCCTACGAACCATTCAACATAGCAGCGGATTAAAGTGTGGATGAAATACTATATAGACAAGATTCCCTCAGGACTGGTTCCTCCTCTTCGACATTCTCTCGGAGGGGAGAGAAAGAGAGCCCACTGCACCTTAGTGTTGAAAGAGAGGAGGAGGACGACGACAAGGAGGAGGAATTAATTTCTGCCCTCTGGGAATAACACACACGGGATCTCAAGAGTTTGAATGAATCTACAAATCTAGCTCTAAAAAGATTAAATAAATAAGCAGGGGGAGGAAGGCAAAGCTGATCAATGTGTATTCCCTTCTGTTCGCCTTCCTTGGAATGGCCACCGAGGACATGAAGCGACGCACCCACCTTAAACAGTGAAAATTCAAGCTTTTTATTCAGCTCATAGCAAGTGGCAAAACACTACACAAAGTTTATCTAATGAATGTGGAAAAAAATGTGGGGGCGACTCTTAATAAGTCATTTCTTTATATCGTGACATTAAGTTTGCGATTATCTACAGATAACCTGCTGGGGTTTTGGCAAAAAAAAAAAAACACCCAATAAAGCTCCCGGGCAATAAAACACAATTATTGCTCTCCAATACAGTAAATAAGCGCCTCTGATCAAGAACAATATACCTGGAAATAAAAGACAAGAAGAAGTAGGTGATTGCAAACCCAAAGACTCCAATAATCCACTCTCATTCGCCGGCGTACAGAGGGAATCCGATGGGGTGCGGGACCGTGAGAGGGGATCAGAGAAAATGAGTGACTGTATTGACACACGAATTTCCGCACAAAGTCGTGTGCAACTGCTCGGTTCATGTGTCAACAGCGTTCATTCCACTTAGTCCCTGCACTCACAACGCTTATCTCGCTTATGATCTCATTTCATCAGTCTGGCCATGTTCCCCAAGAGTCAAGCTGTCACCCAGTGCATCCAATTTAATGATGCGGGAATGAATCGGATATCATTTTGCCTTAGTCTCGAGATTGGCCTTTGGTAAGTCGCATCCAATTACATTTGCGCTACAAATGGTCATTTCTGCACGCTTTCCAGAAGCTTTTACTTCCATAGATCTCACTATTTAGGTTCACACTCAGCCTGCGATTACCTTTAAAGGATTAGTTCACTTTAAAATGAAAATTACACCAAGTTTTACTCACCCTCAAGCCATCCTAGGTGTGTATGAGTTTCTTCTTTCTGATGAACACAATCAGAGTTATATTGATAAATATCCTGATGCATCCAAGCTTTATAATGGCAGTGGACTGGACCAACGAACATGAAGCTCAATAAAGCGCATCCATCCATCATAAACGTACCCACATGGCTCTAGGGGGTCAATAAAGGCCTTCTAAAGCGAAGCAATACGTTTGTGAAAGAAAAATATCCATATTTAACAAGTTATAAAGTAAAATATCTACACTCTAAAAAATGCTGGGTTAAAAACAACCCAAGTTGGGTTGAAAATGGACAAACCCAGCGATTGGGTTGTTTTGACCCAGCAGTTGGGTTAAATGTTTGCCCAACCTGCTGGGTAGTTTTATTTAACCCAACAATTGTTTACAAATTACTATATGTCTGGTTTAAAATGAACCCAAAATAGGTTGGAAATTAAAAATCAGACTCATAATTACTAGAGGCAACAATAATAATCAAAAAGATGAGCATTTATTAATAAGCACAAATATTGTTTAAATATTATTCAAAAAAGTATTAATAAATGTTTGTTTATTAAACATATTAATAAATGTTAATTTCCAACATATTTTGGGTTCATTTTAAGCAAGAAATACAGTAATTTTTAAACAATATTTGGGTTAAATAAAACTACCCAGCAGGTTGGGCAAACATTTAACCCAGCCGCTGGGTTAAAACAACCCAATCGCTGGGTTTGTCCATTTTCAACCCAACTTGGGTTGTTTTTAACCCAGCATTTTTTAGAGTATAGCTTCCGCCAGACCGCCTTCAGTATTCAACTGACAAGAAAGTGTAACGACTCTTGCAGTTCAAAAGTAAGTTGAATACGGAAGGTGCAGGACATAACTTAAGCATTTTGAACTGCGAGAGGCGTTACACTTTATTAGTAAGTTGAATACGGAAGGCGGTCTGGTGGAAGCTAGATATTTTACTTCATAACTTGTTAAATATGGAAATTTTTCTTAGAGAAATGCATCACTTCGCTTCAGAAGGCCTTTATTAACCCCCAGAGTATGTTTATAATAGATGGATGCACTTTCTTGATCTTCATACTCATTGGTCCCATTCACTGCCATTATAAAGCTCAGATGCATCAGGATATTTATTAATATAACTCCGATTGTGTTCATTAGAAAGAAGAAAGTCATATACACCTAGGATGGCTTGAGGGTGAGTAGAGCTTGGGGTAATTTTCATTTTAAAGTGAACTAATCCTTTAAGTTGTGACCTGCTGGGAAGTCTCCGACCTTCGACACCTTGCCCAAGATATGCCCAATTCCTAATAGCAAAGCAGAAGCAGTTTACACACAGCATTATCTTGTCCTCTTCTTGCCCAAGCTACTCCCACCAGGGCATTGTGGGAAGAGTACAACTGTTGCGAGTGGGTGGCACATCTGTTCCCAGAGACAGCCCATGCCCTGGGGGTCAACCTGCAACACAGCTATCATTTCACATCCTCCTCTAATAACTGCTCTGATATTCCTGTCGAGTTGAAGACAAAGGGCTAGCATAGGGTTGCCTATTGTCTGATCAGAGGCACAGCATTTTTAATAGTGGGTGTATTAAGAGTCATGTTTGTCATGCACTGCTCTATCATTCCATCTGGTGCATGTTTCTCATGTAACAGGTTACGTGCATTTAAAATATGGAATATGTTAAGTGCATCTTGTTAGAAGCACCATATGCGTATTATAGTGTTCATAACATGTTTCCAAACTATTTACACACACACACAGCTTCCGCTGCATCCACAAAGGCCAGTGGGCGGTGAGCGGAAACAAAGGAGAAACTTTCTTAGAAACTTACAAGCTGTGAATTTGGCCAGTACAGACCAGCACACGCGCTAACGATAATGCAAATTCTCTTTCGCAAGTGCCCTAAATAGACTCACTTCTGCCTCTGCCACTGCCAAAGAAGGGGGCTGCTGAGGTAAGTTTGATCAGAAGCTGGAGGTGCGGATACACGTGTGGGTGTTTGTGTGTCCGCTAGTTTAGGCGTTAGCGCTGAGGGGGAGCCGGTGGGCTTGGGTAGGAGAGGGCGAGTAGAGAGCGTGGAGGATGAAAGATGGAGTCTAATCCTCCACATGTGGCTGCTTTTTCTTTTTTTTCTTTTTTTTAAGGAAAGCCAACTGGAGCCATTCTTTGGACTGTAGGCCAAGGGCTCCAGGAAAGCATTGCCCCGAGCCAAAGCACACAGTGTGAAATGAGAAGCTAAAGCTTGAATGTGCTTTTGTTTATCAGAAAAATGCACTCTAAGTGGGATTGGCAGTATAAGGCCCAAACTCCATAAGTCATATAGACTGGCATGGGCCGGAACTGGGAATGTTGCAGAAGGGAGGTTTCAGGCAGGAATAAGGCTTGCCGAGCCGCTGGCAGCCCCTCAGCCCGTCTTGCTTGCTCCCTAATCTTCACTCCAGCACAAAGGAGGATCAGCGGGGTCAATCTAAAGTAAGGAAATGTGGTCACAAGTTGAATTGGGGAAAAATCTACGGCTATGTCACACACAGTTCCATCGAAGTATGCTGAATTGTGAAAGGCCCCTACAAAGCCTTCAGAACTGGGCCAAGGACTGATCAATCTCAAACAATAGCTGCGTTCCTGCACTCACAAAGTGATGGGATTCCGACGGAATGTTCACATTCACATCAAGCGGCTTCCGTGGCCCGAACAGAAGCGCAAAGTCAGAGGAAAGTTAACGGCTTACAAATTGGCCACTCGGCACAGTGTGTTATGCATTATTTTCAACAAAACGATGTCAAATGGAAATACTTTAAGTATTGCAGATGGAGTGCCAGGGAAGCTAAAGAAATGATGCACGCCTCTGCATCTGAAGCAATGTAGCATCTGAAAAAGACACTTTAAAGGATTAGTTCACTTCAGAATTAAAATTTCCTGATAATTTACTCACCCCCATGTCTTCCAAGATGTTTATGTATTTCTTTCTTCAGTCGAAAAGAGGAAAACATTCCAGAATTTTCTCCATATAGTGGACTTCAACAGTTACCAATGGGTTGAAGGTCCAAATGTCAGTTTCAGTGCAGCTTCAAAGAGCTTCCTCGATCCCAGACGAGGAATAAGGGTCTTATCTAGAGAAAGTCGTTTTCTAAAAAAAAAAAAAACATTTTTATTTATATACTTTTTAACCACAAATGGTTGTGGCGCATTGCGCCACACATTACGTAATCACGTTAGAAAGGTCAGGTGTGACGTAGGTGAAAGTACTGATCCAGTGTTTACAAAGACTAAGTCAAACGCCCTTTACAAAAAAACATAAAACATCGATGTCAGACAATTTGAAGTTGGAGGAGAAAACGAGATGGAGTTTTTCGCACCACTTCCTACGTCATGCGTGACCTTTCCAACTTGATTATGTAATGCCTGGCGCATCGCATTGCAAGACGAGCATTTGTGGTTAAAAAAAGTGTATAATTCAATTTTTTTTTTAGAAAATGACCAATGGTTTCTCTAGATAAGACTCTTATTCCTTGTCTGGGATCATGTAGAGCTCTTTGAAGCTGCACTGAAACTGACATTTGGACCTTCAACACGTTGGTAACTGTTGAAGTCCACTGTATGGAGAAAAATCCTGGAATGTTTTCCTCAAAAACCTTAATTTCTTTTTGACTGAAGAAAGAAAGACATAAACATCTTGAATGACATGGAGGTGAGTAAATTATCAGGCCATTTTAATTCTGTAGTGAACTAATCCTTTAATGCATCGGTTTTGTTTGGGGTTTTTTTTTTTTGGTAGAATGTGCAATAAAGGTGATGTTAAAATACTTAAGACCCGTGACCAGTGGCTCCCGAACAGCCACTGGTCACGGGTTTGAAGCATCTCTGGGGGGTTTTTCCAACCATTGGCAGTCATTAAATCAGCAGTATCACAAAGTCACAAATATTAGTCAAATGATCATGACGATAACAAATCAGCCAACTCTTCTAGAGAAGGTAACCGTCGACCAATACGAGGGAACAATGAACTGACTGAAGTGTCTTCAAACAGATTGTTGATTTGTCATTCATTGGCCCTCTGAAGGATCTGGCTCTTTTTAAATGAGTCTGTGCAAACAGAGCAGACGCACACATTCTCAATGCATGCCTCTCAATGCACCGTTCCATGAAGAGTAGCGGGGCACACCAACAGATGTATGTCTAGACATCGATCTGCACCGCATCAGGGAGGAAACAGAAAAAGTGTTGTTAGACGCTGATCTCTGGTGCCAGCTGCTCGTTTAAATTGCCTTGTTTTACAAACAAACTGACTCTTAGAACTTTCTCACAGTTAAATATGAGGGAAGAACGCCGCGGCTGACACGTACAAAGAGACTCTAAATTGGGAGGCAGTGGAATGTGATGCGTTTCGTACAACAAAGCCGAACAGAAAGAAACGCTTAAATGCAATATTCCCCCAGTTTGTAGGCAAGAAAGCATAAAACGTAGACAAGGTCAATGCTGTTCAATGCTGTATTATGGGAAAGTGCATGTGCTACAGAACTCAAGAAATGTAAACTAATGCTAAAAACCTCTTTCCTGCATGATGATCTAATAGTTCTAGAACAAAAGGCTATGAAAAGAAACAAGGTGCTTTAAAAACATTAGGCTTTATAGGCTAATTAACAGAAATCTAACGAGCCAATTACGGTGAACTGATGAGAGAAGTTTGATAAAAGGAGAAAAAGTGCAGGGGGACTGCTGAGAAAAATAGAGAAATACTTCAGGTTACATGATGAAAGATAAATGAGTGTTTCAAATTGATGTGGATGATTAACAGCAAAGCCAAGAAAAATGAAATGACAATAACTGGATATAATCAGGCAAATCTAGTCTTCGTTTGTAGTTACCATTCTGTAAAGATCTAATACCAAATTACCAAAACGAAAAGTGGTAATGCGTCACTATATTCTAGTTGTTATTCTGGAGTAATCGGATTTCTTAATGACGTAATGCGAGTTTCTCAAGTTTCATGGCCTGCTGGACATCAGTGATGATGCTTTGTATGTGACTGTGATGATCAATATATGCAAATCACCTTTAAAACAGAAAATCTGAAACTAAAAGTCATGCAATCACGAAGCTAAAAAAATGCCTCAGGTTAAAAAAGTAATTATTCTGATTAACACATATGGTTTTCAAACTATTTGGGTGCTAAGTAACAACAAATGTCACAAACATTTTGGTATATATAGCAAACTAAATAATACAACTTGCTAATTAGTGTTTCTCTCAATGAGATGCTTGAAAACTTGTTGGAAGTCATTCATGTTAAATAATAAGATAAATATTTGTTTAAAAAAATAAAGCATCCTGAAAATAAAAAATAAAACTGTGTTTTGCAACTATGATTTTCCTTCTCTCAAACATACAAACTTAAACTATGGTTTTTCGCCTACGCATTCTGACCAAATGGATTTCCATTTCTATTAAAGGGAT
Source organism: Anabarilius grahami (assembly GCA_003731715.1). Taxonomy (NCBI): domain Eukaryota; kingdom Metazoa; phylum Chordata; class Actinopteri; order Cypriniformes; family Xenocyprididae; genus Anabarilius; species Anabarilius grahami. The sequence goes on from RJVU01041021.1 coordinate 1,197,623, forward strand.
AGTTCACCCAAAAATGGAAAATTCTGTCTTTATTTTTTCACCCTCAGGTTGTTCCAATCCTGTATGAATTTATTTCTTCTGCTGAACACACACACACACAAAAAAGAAAGAAAGTCGGAAACCAAACTATGGAAGTCAGTGGGGACCAGAAGCTGTTTGGTTACAAACATCCTTTAAAATATCTTCTTTTGTTTTCAGCAGAACATAGAAACTCGCACAAGTTTAGAACAACTTGAGGGTGAGTGAATGATGACAGAATTTCGTTTTTGGGTGAACTATCCCTTTAATTTTAATTGAACTGAAATCAAACAATTATGCTTGAAATACTTGCATGCAATAAATCACCAATTAACAAATCAAGTTTTACTCCTAACAAAGAGTGATATCTATCTGATGAAATGCATTTAGGAATATATTTGGAACAAATCAAAACTTAATCAAATCATACCGTATAAAAGCGCGGAGCACACATATGTGAGGTGTGACACGTAGAGTGGCCTGCTGGCCAGTTGTGTGCTGGGACGCCTCCAGCTCTCTCCAACTCAGTGCATCTTTTCCCAGCAGGGGGCTGGCCATGCGGAGAGCGGGCGGCCTGGGGCAAGACTCTGTGTCAGCAGATAGTGCAGAGGGGTGGGGGGCGCGCAGGCCGCGGGGAAGATTCAGGAGTGCCGGCCTTCGCCAAGACCCACACTCTCTTGGCATTTTGGCAGGGTGGAGCGGCACAATAAAATGATCCAATTTAAGCTGGTTTAGAAGCGCCTGAGAATATTCAAATATTTATTTTTTTCCCAGTTTGCTGCTCTGACGATTGCTGCAGATCCGTGTTCCTGCAAGCCTCGGAGACTGTGTGTAGGTAGCCAGTTGGCGGAGATGTTCTGTCCCTTTGGTCTTGTTTCGGCCTCTCTGTTCGACTTCTCTGACCCGGTTACCTTCGCTGTTGTTATCTCACTCCTGATATCCAACACAACGCCTGAAGACAATCCAAAATAAATGGAGTGTTTTGGGACTGCTGGGAGAAAAGAAGAAGAAATTGCCCATGTTTTCCACTTTACGAGCACATAAATAAACAGAGAGGTGCAGTCTAGGTCTAAGCGGTATTTAGTGTGTATATCAGCTATTTTACAATGACTCATCTAATTCAAAGTTTGGGGTCAGTAAGATTTTATCATGTTTTTGAAATAAGTCTCTTATGCCCACCATGGAATTTATCAACACAATATAGTAAAAACAGTAACATTGTGAAATGCTACGATTTAAAATAATTGAATAATTTTAATATTCTTTAAAATGTAATTTCAGTAAATTTTCAGCATCATTACTCCAGTCTTCAGTGTCACATGATCCTTCAGAAATCAGATATAATATCTGGAGATATAATAAATCTTCAAAATTTATTATGTGTTAACAATGAGATTATGTGGTTTTTACAATCAATTAACACTGCTTTTGTCATTTTTTACAAGATGGACAAAATGTGTCCCAAAAAAGTCATTCGGTTTAACCAAATTTTCGGTTTTACCGAATGACTCTTTTGGTTTTACCGAATGACGATATTTTCAAACAATGCTAACAGGCTGATATCTAGCAAAAGGACAATCAAACATTTTATATTTAGTACAAGTTTAAAATATTAGAACATTTTCCATGTTTTATAGCGGTTGTACCGAATGACCTGATGTTTCGGCACATGCATATGAGCGAAAGTGAAAACATGAATTTTTCAAATAGTTAAGAGAGAGTTAGCTACTTTGCTTCATGACCATGTGGTCCTTTGCAGATGTCTGAATGATGTCACATCCTGTCACATGATATTGACCACATGACTTGATCCAAAATGGTCCCTTTATATTGGTTACTCCGAATGACATCAATGAAATTCATTTCTCCGGACATTCTTTCTCATAACAAAGCAATGACTTCTACACATAATTTTAATACCATTTTGCACTATGTTGATATATGATGTTATAAAATCATGCCAGAATAAAAAATATTTACATTTATTACATTTTAAGATATTTTAAATCACAAATAAAATGGCTGTATTGGCCTTTGGACGGTTAAACCAAATGACCTTTTGATACTTCAAAATCTTTAAAATACCTTTATATGTAGCAAAATATAATTAAAACCTTTTGGATTCGAATAAAAAAGATCTAGTTGAACTACCTTACATACTTTGGATGTCATATCTTTGTTTTTATTATTATTAAAGCCTTTGGACAAAAAAATGTCCCGTCACGCTTTTGACCCATTCATCAATGAATCCTGAAAAAAGTATCACAGGTTCCAAAGAAATATTAAGCAGCACAACTGTTTCCAACATTGATATATATATATATATATATGTATGTATGTGTGTGTGTGTGTGTGTGTGTGTGTGAAGATGTTTTTTCACCGGTCAAACAATCAAGTTGCACCAAAAAAAAAAAAAAGATTTCCCAAAATAGGCATTATATTATGTTGTAATATATATCCAGCAACAATAATGTGATATACTGTTACCATGGTATAAAATTCGTCATCCTGCGATATATGATTTGTCATACCGCCCACCCCTGCTGCATTCATACATAAAGAGCTAGTGAACCACAGAACGGAGGCCTCTCGTTTCTTCTGTGTTCTGTCGATTAACCCCCTTCCATAATATTCCACTGATTTAATCCTCTCTATAAATGACTAATGCCCAGTGTGCTGTACACTTTGACATTATTGATGTTGATGATGATGAGGATCAGTGTAATAATTGCCTTTAATGTGGTTATTGCTATTACTGTTATTATTACTGCTAATGAAGGAAATGCTGGCCCACATCGCCTCAGCAGAAATTTCACCATGGAAATAAATGAAAAAATGTCTTTATTGGATTACACTAAAAGCAATTCCAAATAAATGGGCCTTGAATACGTCTGTGAGATGAAGATCACAAACATGTAATTTCATTGTGCTGGGAGCAGGGGCATACAACTCAGCAAGACGCAACGAGACGTTCAGTTCGATGCGAGCGGCGTATGCATGATCACACACACACGCCATGTCATTTCTATTGTCTCCACGTGTTAGCGTGTTGTCAATAATAAAAAGCACTTGACAAGTTGAACAACCCTTAGCAGATGATGCTTATCGGACAGTGACGGAAAGGAACCACTTTGGATACGCTGATAGGACTGGATTGATGTATGAGGTTTATTTCTAGCTCAATAAAACTTGTGTTGTCTAATTTATTGCTGTTCACAGGTGGTCTACGGCACTAATTTTTGTTGTGTTAGTCATTTTACTTATAAAAAGTAACATCTGAGTCCCTAGATTTTGCCGCAGTAACTGAAATTGACTTCCGAGGGTTAGAAATAAACAATAAATGAAGATGATCTATGGAGGACAGGTTTTGTGAGGGGCGAAGAGTTGTGAAGAGTCGACAATCATCAGGTTATTTATAGAGCTGAATGATTCTGAATAAATTGAGAATCATTTGTGACATGTAATTTACTACCATATTTTCTGACAAAAAGTTAATTTCTGCAGTCTATCTAAAATGTTTGATTTAATCTCAATTAGTTATTTTTTTTGAAACTGTTTAAATGAATGATTCAATGACTCTCTCAAACACTTCACTTGTTTCATTACTGGATGAATCAGCATTTTTGAACTAATCTGTTGAATGAATGATTCAATGACTTACTCAAATATTTCACTTGTTTCATTACTGGATGAATCAGCATTTTTGAACAAATCTATTGAATGAATGATTCAATGACTTAAATACTTCACTTGTTTCATTACTGGATGAATCAGCATTTTTGAACTAATCTATTGAATTAATGATTCAATGACTTAAATGCTTCACTTGTTTCATTACTGGATGAATCAGCATTTTTGAACGAATCTATTGAATGAAGGATTCAATGACTTACTCAAATGCTTGTTTCATTACTGGATGAATCAGCATTTTTGAATGAATCTATTGAATGAATAATTCAATGACTTACTCAAATGTTTCACTTGTTTCATTACTGGATGAATCAGCATTTTTGAACAAATCTATTGAATGAATAATTCAATGACTTACTCAAATACTTCACTTGTTTCATTACTGGATGAATCAGCATTTTTGAACGAATCTCTTAAATGAATGATTCAATGACAAATAAATTTTTTACCAGTCACTTGTCGCCACCTACTGGCATAACAATGTAATCGATTCAATCGTTATTTGAAGCACCAAGTTCCTCTTAAAAGGCGATTTGCTCTATTTTTTATCGCTTGGGTAGACATCAGTGTTTATATCCAACTATAAACTTTTATCCCAGTACTTCTGTGATAATATGCATATTTGTAACAGAAATACCAATACTGCGTGTTTGTATTTCTCGTGAAAAATTAGGGAAGAGACTTTTAATTAAGAATACATTTTTCCAATTAACTGTTAAATAAGTTATTAAATCACACCGTAGCACATCCGTAAATCACGTCCATACACTCTAAAAAATGCGGGGTTAAAAACAACCCAAGTTGGGTTGAAAATGGACAAACCCATCATGGGTAATGTAGTTTTTCACCATGAATTCTGCTGTTAAACAAGGTCATTTAAAAAATAAGCTAAAATAATGCGGGCTGATGGCTTCAAAAGAAGCAAATACCATCGATTATCAAACTCGTAGCTCACAGTAGGGATGACTTTAAAGGTTTATAACTTTTAAATCTTATAAATCCTTAAAAATCAATTTCCCTACAGAGAAAATGAATGGAGTTTTTACTTTCAGAACCCGACTGTGGTGCTCCATTAGATTAGATTAAAATTAGATTTTTAAGTATTATTGTAAAGTTGTTGTTGTTGTTTTTTTCCAGTGTATTTTGGTGCTAGACAGATTAGTCCACTATGAACACTAAAAAAATATTGTATGAAACATAGAAAAAGCATTAAAAAAACCAACAGGTTTGATGACAGAAGTTTCATATTTGGGTAATCGGTTCTTTTAAGTCAATATTTGATATGCTTAGCTGGATGAAGCAGGCCTCTACTGCTGTTAATGTACATACAGAATTTATAGATCAGATTTATAGATCATTAACATACCGCACATAGTTATTTTCCCCGCTCATCTAAAGAGACAGCAAAGAAAGTGAACGATAAATCTCAAAGATTAATCCACATTTAACAGTCAGCATGGGAATGACACTAAGGTCACAACAAAGACATAAAAATAGAGAAGATTAGGAGCTTCTGCGCAAAACAGCGAGACGCTGCGCACATTTCACACATGGAAACGCATCGCATGTACTAAACCAATAATGTCATGAGTTGTACAAACATAACCAGAACTGAAATACATATTTACTCTTGTGTATCCATGTATGTGATTTACTTCTCTGAATATTACACATGCAGAGCAGGTCTTGCGGCGTGACGTTTCTAGTCTGTATCCATGATCCCTAAACTTTCCTCCAAACACAATTCTGTGGAAGGAACTTTTTTTTTTGTAAATTTTGCATGTAATGAGTTATATTTCATTACAGTTTCTCATATGTAGTGCATTATTTCATATGAAGCCCATTGTTTCTAAGCTCATTGAGAAAGCTTTATGTAATTCACTCTAATTTCATATACAATTATTACAGCATTCATAAACGGCAAATGGTGTGTGTGTGTGTGTGTGTGTGTGTGTGTGTGTGTAGGATAGAAGAAACTAGTTAAAAGTTTTGAACTGAAAATGTTGAACTACTAGCATTATAAATGTCAATCATTATAACATTTTAATGTTTTAATTTTAAATAAATCTTACATGAGTATTAAATAATCCTGTTATTTTGTAGATTATGATACCACAAAATATTAATTACACCAGCACAAAGGATTTCAACTGTTTACATGTACAGATTTTTGTCAATCTAACTGCAGATTGCAAAAATATCATTCACATATACATACCTTATGCTCTGCAATCCAATCACAATGTATTTGCATGCAAAACATCCATAATGTTACCATAACACGAAGCATGGGAGTCCTGTCAGAGAAAGCCATCAAGTCAGCTGACAAAAGTTAGGAAACTCAAGGTCCTTTATATATAACATGAAGCTTTCTTCTCATCTTCTCATATTTAACTTTACCTGCAAGACAAAAAACAGAAGCAGCATCCTGAAATTCTATGACTCCCAGGATATCAACAAGCACGCACCTTCAGCTGATGGACTTTCTATTTCTGACACACTGCAACTCCAGCCACAAAATGTTCCCCATCTGTCTGAAATAAATTTAAAATCATATGCATGACTCGATCTGATTGTGAAAGTAGTCACATTGTGATTATTCTTCTATTTAACACGTTATTCCAGTGTTATTTTAGTTTTATTACAGTTTTATTTATATTTTGAAGAGAGTGCATTAGTGCCCTTTTTCAGCGGCATTGATTCTGGAAGTATTTTTTCCATTCATTTCTTACATAGGGATTTAAAAAGAAAAGTCTTTGTGAAAGAGTTAAAAGCCATTAACCTAAATGAGCTAAGAGGAGAATCACAACATTACAAACTTTGATTAGAGTTCAAAAAAGTATTTGAAAATCAGACAAAAATACAAAGATACAAGACCGTGACCTTGACGGCTTTAGTGAGGGAAAGAACTACAATCCCATGAAGCATTGCGAACAGCATAATCAAATTAGAAATGGAGAAATATCAAACTACTGATTGATTATACACTATATTGCCAAAAGTATTGGGACACCCCTCCGAATCACTGAATTCAGGTGTTCCAATCACTTCCATGGCCACAGGTGTATAAAATCAAGCACCTAGGTGTGCAGACTGCTGCTCCAAACATTTGTGAAAGAATGGGTCGCTCTCAGGAGGTTAGTGAATTCAAGCGTGGTTCCGTGATAGACTGCCACCTGTGCAATAAGTCCATTCGTGAAATTTTCTCACTACTAAATATTCCACAGTCAACTGTTAGTGGTATCATAACAAAGTGGAAGCAATTGGGAACAACAGCAACTCAGCCACGAAGTAGTAGCCCATGTAAAATCACAAAGTGGGTCAGCGTATGCTGAGGCACAAAGTGCGCAGAAGCCGCAAACTATAGCTACAGACCTTCAAACTTTGTGTGGCCTTCAGATTAGCTCAAGAACAGTGCGTACAGAGCTTCATGGAATGGGTTTCCATGTCCGAGCAGCTGCATCCAAGCCTTACATCACCACGTGCAATGCAAAGCGTCGGATGCAGTGGTGTAAAGCACACCGTCACTGGACTCTAGAGCAGTGGAGACGTGTTCTCTGGAGTGACCAATCACGCTTCTCTGTCTGGCAATCCGATGGACGAGTCTGGGTTTGGTGGTTGCCAGGAGAACGGTACTTTCCTGACTGCATTGTGCCAAGAGTAAAGTTTGGTGGAGGGGGATTATGGTGTGGGGTTGTTTTTCAGGGGTTGGGCTTGACCCTTAGTTCCAGTGAAAGGAACTCTTAATGCTTCAGCATACCAATCCATTTTGGACAATTTCAATTAGGAACAGTTTGGGGATGGCCCCTTCCTGTTTCAACATGACTGCGCACCAGTGCACAAAGCAAGGTCCATAAAGACATGGATGAACGAGTTTGGTGTGGAGGAACTTGACTGGCCTGCACAGAGTCCTGACCTCATCCCGATAGAACACCTTTGGGATGGATTAGAGCGGAGGCTGCTAGCCAGGCCTTCTCATCCAACATCACTGCCTGACCTCACAAATGATCTTCTAGAAGAATGGTCAAAAATTCCCATAAACACACTCCTAAACCTTGTGGAAAGCCTTCCCAGAAGAGTTGAAGCTGTCATAGCTGCAAAGAGTGGGCCAACTCCATATTAAACGCAACGGATTAAGAATGGGATGTCATTAAAGTTCATGTGCACATAAAGGCAGGCGTCCCAAAATGTTTTGGCAATATAGTGTATATGAATATAAACAATATATTTTAAGATTATTGCAAAAAAATTTAAGTATTTAGAGAGCGTAGGGAGACCAACTCGATTGTGTCATGGGAGTGGGCGGGGTTAAAGAGATCTTTTGGCACATTTTGCTTGTTTCGACTCTCTGATTGGTTACAGCATCATGGGTAATGTAGTTTTTCACCACAAATTCTGCTGTTAAACATGATTATTTTTAAAAAAAAGTATATATGTTGAAATAATGGAGGCCGACGGCTTCAACAGAAGCAAATACCATTTATTAACAACCTCATAGCTCACAATAGGGCTGACTTTAAATGTTTACAAGTTATCCTTAAAAATCTATTTCCCAATGGAGAAAATGAATGGAGTTTTTGCTTCCGGAACCTTACTGTGGCACCTCTATTAGGTTTTATTTTCATATTTTTAGTTTTCATATTCATTTTTGTTCTAATTTTGTTATGTTCTTTTGTAGTTTTTGAGTATTTAGGTTTAATTTATTTTTACTAGGGCTGGGTATTGATGCAATTTTTTTATGATTCGATTCGATTACTATT
>RJVU01041021.1:1211090-1235181 GCA_003731715.1 Anabarilius grahami
GAACATTATAATCGTGTGCTTGGGACATGGCATTTAATGGTGAAACTTTTGTCTTTTGTAATCAAACTCTTAAAAATGTAATACAAATTTTGATTTAGATTTATCGGCCGATATATCAGTTATAAGCTTTCAAATATAAAGAATTATCGGTATCGGCCAAAATGTTCATATCGGTGCATCCCTAACTATTATGCTTTTAAAATGCTTAATAATTATAAATTTAACAATTTAATTAAACAATTGCATATAACTTTCAGGTCTCTCAATAAAGTAAACAAGTTTCAAGTAATTAAAAGAAAAAAATAAAGCAGTATTTTTCTTTTTTTCTGTGCAATGTTACAAAGGTGCTCAAAATATCTATGCAATGGCAATCTTTTTGGATAAACATTAGAAATGCATAACAGTGTTGACTTTTACTAGTACAATTTTTTATTTTATTATTATCATATTGGTCTAATTAAAAGTAGAGTTATTATTATTATTATTATTATATTGGTCCAATTAGATGCAAGTGTAGATCATTGCAAGGCAAGCTTACAAAATATCCAATGCAATGTCAATCAGTTTGGAAAAACATTAAAACTGCATAATATTGCACTGATTAATATAAATATATCAACCAGAATTTTTTTTTATCATGTGTGTCTAATTTGGTGCAAGTATAGATCTTTGCAAGCTTACACAAGATACTCAAAAAATCCATGCACACTTACTGAAGGAAAGTATGTAACATTTAGAAGTAGAAATGTAAAATGTAATTGACTATACTGGTATCTGCCAATAATACCATATTTTTAAAATCACATTGGTCTAGTTAGACTGAAAATGAAAGCAGATAATAAAAGAGGTAATTTTCTAATTCAATATTCTCTTTTTACTGTATGTGCAATATTATGAGAAATATAAATATCTCTTTCTGACAATATAAAATAAAATCAATGTCAATTTACTTATTTGCCAAGTAGCCTTATTAAGCAAAATAATGGCTCATTATCACAAAATAAACCCCTTCAGGGTGACACATCATCAGTTTATCTTTATCTGACTGCATCATTAGACATTTCAGTGTGCATCGAGATCTAAACGCATAAGACATTTCAAAAGTCGTGCCTTTAGCAGATACTTGCTAAAAAAAGGGCCTCCAAGAGGAGCAATTTGCGACAGATGTGGGCATGTACAGTAGGCCTGCCGCGATTAAAGTGCCTCTGGAATAAACAGCACAAATCAATAATGGGTTTCTCCATGAGCTGGAAATCAGTCCTTGGATTCGACACCAATAGTGTTTGTCCAGGTGTCATATCAGGGGCGCACACTGCCAAAGCTGAGCCACTACACCCCTGGTTATATCCATACCATAAACACACACACACACACACCCCTCCCCCAGCACACACTCCGCAATGGAGTCTGGGTGGCATCTGGGAGGCTGTGATTGAGAAGTGTAAATAAATAATAATCCCTGGAAAGGGGACCGGCACATCAGCATCTGTCTACTCCCCTGCTAATAGTTTTATTGTGGCACCATCAATTTAACACTCTTTGTTTCAATGGATCCCTCATTCAGGAAGAGATATTTCCTCTTTTAATTGAACCGAACAGCTTTGTTTGAGAATCTTTTTCCTCTAGTCCTAAACATTTAACACAAAAACAAAAGCTACCACAGCCACATGTCAGAGAGCCTTTTGGGTTTTCAATGCACAAAAACCACCGCAGTGTAGAACCGTAATGCGCCTGTTACCTTTTATTGTCATTCAGACGACACAATGTGCCCTTCAAAAGCAAAACCTCTATTCAGATTACACGCTGTTGAGGCAAAAAGTGCCTGAGCTGGTGTTTTTTACATGCACGGGTGTGTAAATACAATAATCTGTTGGTCATTGGGTCAGGCAACTGGAAAGGACACTGAAAGAGATACTCGGATGTGACACGACATCATCTTTGTCATTGGTTTTCATGATTCAAAATATAAAAAACAGCTAGATTTCTACATATTTTCCAGGAAATATGCCTATGCACATCTCACTGCATTGCTAGGCAGGTTCTAAGTGGTTACTAGTCTGTTTTTTTAAAACTTTTTCCTAAATATGACATTGTCTATGTACATTTACACAGTGATAATGCCAAAGTCTGATGCCAAAGTTTCAGAGAACATATTGAATTGTTGTTGTTGTTGTTGTTGTTTTACCCCACTGGCACATTGTTTTATTCTTGTTTTAATCATAAATATTCAAGTATCATTGCTTAAAGTTTTTCCAAGTAACTATTCAAGTAATCTAGGGCTGTGGGATTAAACGTAATTGATTTTCGATTTCGGGTTCCAACGATTATGAAAACAAGATAATCTAGGTAAAATGATTATTATTCCATCCAGTGCACCTTCCTTTCCTTCACAGCGTTGCGCTTATGTTCCTCCATAAAAACCCAAACTTAACATCCAAGTCAGACAAATAAGTTAGTGTTGTAAAGTACAGTCTACTGTTGCTATACTGCGGGACATGTTTGATATTAAACAGTGTTATTAAAAGCGCATTAAACTGCAAAAGAGACACTGTTTCCCAGGCGGCTTTCTGTGCGCGCCCTAAGTCGGAGCCGAACACGGATAAGCAAATGGGCTTCGGATACGCACCTAAACGCATTCACACAAAATGTCAAAATGCCTTTTTGGAGAGTATTCACGTTAACACAGTGGGTTATGTCTTAGGTAAACACACAGTTGAGAAAGAAAACGCCTGTGTATCAGTGTATTGGATCTGTGCATTAGCTCTTAAAGTGAACGCAGCCTAATAAACCTGCTGCTGTTTCTCATTAAAGGGTTAGTTCACCCAAAAATGAAATTAAGCAAATTACTTACCCTCATGTTGTTCCAAACCTGAAAGACCTTCATTCATCTTTGGAACACACAGATATTTTTGATGAAATCTGAGTTGTTGTTTTTTTTATCCCCCATAGAAAGCAACGTAATTACCACATTCAAGGTCCAGAAAGGCATTAAACACATTGTTAAAATAGTCAATGTGACTACAGTGGTTCAACCTTAATGTTATGAAGTGACGAGAATACTTTTTGTGCGCAAAAACAAAACAAAAATAACTTTATTCAACAAATTTGTCTATTTCGACTATTTTAACAATGTCTTTACTACTTTTCTGGACCTTGAATGTGGTAATTACATTGCATTCTATGGGGGATAAAATAAAATAAAAAAAACTCTTGGATGTCATCAAAAATATCTTAACTTGTGTTCCGAAGATGAACGAAGGTCTTATAGATGTGGAATGACATGAGGATGAGTAATTAATGACAGAAATTTCATTTTTGGGTGAACTAACCCTTTAATGATAATCAACAACAAATGACAAAGAATAAATCACTCACTGATCTTGACTGAATAACTTAAGTAGCTTTAGTAAGGATTAATCTATATTTAATGTGTACAGTAAGACTATTTTACATTTGATTATTAGACTTTTGTTGCTTATCTGAATACCACTGTGCTTTTTTCTGAAAAACTTAAAACACTGTTTATTTAATTTGTATTTTCATTCTGTTGTATTTATTTCTCTGTTTTGTTTGTAATTAGTTTCTTTGTTCTTATTGTTTTGCTGACTGTTTACTTGTTTTATGTAATAATTTTGAGGACCTTTTTCTTACATTAGTTAACCTAATATTAGTTTTTGCTGAAGTATCGATAATTGTGAAATTTCACTGATATTTAAAATTACTCATCGTGAAATAAGACTTTGATCATATCGCCCACCAATAATCGTGATTTCAATATTGACCAAAAATAATCATAATTATGATTTTTGCCATAATCGAGTAGCTCCTAACCACAGAATTACTCTTTCTTTCTTTTTTGTGCAAGGTTACAAAAGTTACTCAAAGTATCCATACATTGCAAGTGGTTTGGAAAAACATTAATAAATAGAAATAAATAAATAATACTGCACTGAATTATATCGGTATCGACCTGTAATAATATGTACAATTTCTATAGGAAGTTTACACAGATGCCAAAGAATTATGTTAATTTTGTTTTTACCAAATTGTCTTAGCAAATAGCCTTGTTTTTAGAATAAATCTAACCAACAGAGTGAGCTTTATGCTGAAAACAAGATAAAAAACATTTTAACAAGGTACACAAAATTGAAGATCGTTTAGAAAAGTAATTGCATACTTCTTGCCGCATGATTTGAGGTCTCATCCATGTCAGTAGCAAAAACGATGTGTGAGTTACATGCCAAAGTTTAATAAGAAAGCTGGAACCCTGAGCAATAGTAAAAGTGATGCTTTCCAACTTGAACTGTCTGATTTTAGTTTCTCAACCTTTCTTTTACATTACTGTCCAAGAGCATCTCAAAGTCCATTATACACGGCCATCAAGAGCAACAATAAAGGACAAAAATCATGGAGTATTACAGTATGTGTTAAAAAGGCCTCGGCTAGTACGGAGAAGAAAAATGGCGCAAAGTGTTTTCGTGGACATCAGAACATAGCTGATGGCAGTATAAATAAAGCATGCTGGAACATCTGGTCTTTGTTGTGCGTTCAGCTTTTTAATGCCTTCAAAGAGCAACTCCGACGCTTCGCTGACTACCACTCCTTGCTCCCCGCTTCATTTTAGCATGGAATAATAAACCATCTTTGGGGAATTGAGGCAGCCCGCACCACTCGTTCGGCTATGCCACTTATATGTTCCCCCACCCCATCCGTTTACAGAAACTTTCTTTTTTACTTAGTTGGTTTTAAATTTTTATACCTCGGGGAACATAAGCATGTCACTGTAGCTGTGGCTATGTGGCTGTGAGCGCAATTAAAATTCACACAGCTCTGTCCCCGTTCGCCTTCTGCTCCTGCACTGCCTCTGTAGATGGCGCTGACACAGAAACCCCTGCATTTGTATGCAGGATAGGTGGCGAGCCGGAGAGGGGCTTTCTAAGACTCAATTAAGAGCATTAAACACACAGGTTTTAAAATCTGAATGATTAGAGCTGATTTGCTTCTGTTCAACAGCTAGCGTTCATTATGACGATGACACCAGCGCTCAGACTTGAAAGCTACAGTCGTGCACAGAGTGATTTAAACGTGCATTTGAAAATGTAATCCCATTGTATGGGTGGAGATTGCACGTAACATGTCCGTGGACGTATTTTCTTAATAAACATCAATATTTCAAATTAAAGTTAATATGGACTGATAAGGAAAGGTGAACATCTTTAAACACCTGTTTGCGTTTGGATTTTCTAAATAAGCATTTTTGCCTTTTTTTCCACTTCAAACGAGGCCAAACTCAGTGAATCTTGAATTAGTTTTATTTTTATTTTCAAACTGACAAATTGTTTTATTCTTGTTTTACGCATAATTCTAATAAAACTCAAGACAAAAACAATTTGCCAGTGGGGTAAAAATAAAGAATATAAATTACTTTATATTCTGACCAGAAAGACAAAAATACTGACAATGTTTTGCAGTGTAGTTAAATTTAAAAAAGTAAAATTATTTGATTTAAAAAGTACAAATTTGGTTTCTTAATTAATGTGAGCGCATAAAAGAGGCATGCATAGCAATTATGAACACAGTTTTTCTAATTCTGTTTAAAAATAGTTTTGCATGTGCAACATGTCACACCACAGAATGTGTCAACTTTCCAATATTTCATATCAACTATCCACAATTCTGAAAGATGTTGAAAGTGTGGGTAGATGATATGAAATACTTTTGAAAAGTATGAGTGCATTATTTTGAGAGTTCATTGACTTGAACATACAGTGCTAGAAAAAGCATGACAGATCCCATTCCCAAGAGAATGATCATTTTGCTTGGGTTGAATTGTGGGAAACTCTGAGGCACAAAGGGCATTTTTATGGCCGTGCAGAAATCTCGTCCTGTACTCAATACTGTGAATTTCTCTGACAGACTTTTATTATTAGAGCATATCCTGTCTCAGATGACGGTGATGTTATTTGTGTCGCTCTGCTCTTTTCAGACGAGTTTCAGCATGTGTGAATTACTCGGAAATGACGTGTCTGAAAAGCGCAGCTCCCGATAAGAGAAGAAATGCACTCTGGATGAATTGTGGAGCTGTCTAGTTAGGGAAATGATGATGTTGTACAGCATCATTTAACAATTCAGTGGTACGAGAGACTGATGTGTGTGCTGTGGCGTTTAATGACTCTGGGCTTTTGTTCTGTCAGTCTATGTGCTGCGTATGAACTATTGGGTGACGATGGATATAAACTTACACATACATCAAAAAAACTCAAATTTCCTGTGACCAAGTTGAGGCACTTCCACATGTGTTGTGCTCAAATTAGAAAAAAGATTCCAGTCAAGCAAGGCCTACATTTCACATCCTATAAATATCTAAAACTATTCAAAAATAACTCTAGTTATCCTAATGGGGAAAAAGCAAAACCAAAGATTACAGACTGTGCAATATATATATGATTCTGTCTATATAAAATTAAACAACATTGCGAAAACTCCAGATTTTTTATGTTTTATAAGGAACTAGTCATGCTAGTTTCAAATAATGTGATTGTGACAATGAGACATTACTGTGAAAAACATGCATTGATTATTTTATGCATTAAACATGTTATTTATAACTGGCTCCAATGGAAATTTTGTTCAAATCAAACAGGCTGCATCAGTCTCATGATGTATATCGAATTCCATAACAACACATCATTTTTTGATTGCCCAGTTTGACTGTTAAGCAAACTTTCACTTTGAGTTTGGACATAAAAGGTTGTAATTTTGTATCTTTTATACAAACAACATTTTTCTAACCCTATTAAAAGTATGTGTCATGTTATATGTAAAATTCTTAAAATAATATAATAAATAAAGCAATAAGTTAAACTAAATCAATTTCAATCAAATGAAATCAGCATCAACAAAAGCCTTCTTTGTACACAAGTGGAACAAGCTTCATCTAGATGTCTTTACACACTATTTAATGTTGCTCAGAGGTGGCATGAATGCAGTTACAGTGGCATAAATAATGTTATGAGATGTTTTAGATTAAAAAAAAATTTCAGTATAGAAATATGAAAATTATGATAAAAAAACAAAGTGATACTTTTAAATATTAAACTAAAACTGCCAGTAGGTGGGGGAAAGTCGATTGATTGATTCATTGATTCATTCATGAAGCAAGTGGATGCATTTATGAATGAGTCATTGAATCATTGACTCTACCAATTCATTCAAAGCCACAAGATACGTTCACTAAGGAAACACCAGTTCTGTCACGTCACATTTGCAATCGTGTGGATATTCGGGAGAGAATTGCATTCTTGTTCGTATAATATATTACATTAAAAACAGGGTATATTTCTATAATCGAGGAGAGTTTGAGTCTTAAAGGGATAGCTCACCCAAAAATGAAAATTATCCCATAATTTACTCACCCTCAAGCCATCCTAGATTTATATCTTCTTTCAGACAAACACAATCAAAGTTATATTAAAAAATATCATGGCTCTTCCAAGCTTTATAATGGAAGTGAATGGTACCCGAGATTTTGAAGCCAAAAAAAGCGCATCCATCCATCATAAAAGTAATCCATACCGCTAAATCACAGCGTCATCACATTCAGAAATACCGGATCGTTGGCAGGAACCGTTAAACACCACTTTCGTTTGTCAGCAAAAGCCTCTACGTCCACAGAAGAACCAATCGGAAGATGCACATCGAATCATATGATTTCAAGATCAATGATGGCGTGCGCATGAGCCGCTTTCAATTGCCGAGCTGCAAGTTATTATGTTTTGTCCATCGTTGCAGTGTCAATGACAGGATTTCGTGAGTAGCAAGTAAACACAAAAGTGTTCCTTTTGATGCTGTAAAACTGACAGAAATTGACATTTTACTTCTTGTTGTCCAAAGAATTGGACTTAGAGGTTTTTGAAAAATAAGCACACATGGACTTAGCTGATTTTGCAGCAAAAGACTGTCAAATTTGTTAAATACCTATGAATTGACTAAAGTGATATTTTTGAAAATAAGGCATTTCAATAACTGACTAAAAACCTTTTCATTGCCATTAAAGTGAAATTACTGAACCTAAACATAGAAGCCTGGTATAACATTTTTTTAAAAAAGCTCATTTAAAAGAAAAGATGTCAGATGAACTTAGAGGTTTTTGCAGTGGAACTCTTCATTTGTTCTTCATGCTAGTAACAAAAGTTGTCGAGAACGGCAGTAAAGCATATTCTGCATATGCATGCTGCTTGTTTGGATGCAGTCAGTTCTGACCCCAAAAGATGAGGTTATTTGATTGGGTGACCTCTTATGGCACTACCACTTTCCTGTTTTTACACTAGAGCTGGCAATGATTTAATGTTATTTTAAGGTGGGGTAGAATTAAATGAAAGTAAAACTCATGCATTTTGTTCGCGAACCCCAGCTTCATACCCACTGCTTTACACTAATTGGTCATAAATACAGCAGCTGCAAGAAACTGTCACTTAACTGTGACATACGCACTGTTTCATGGCAAAATGCTTAAAAAAATATAGAGAAAGGACTTTTATTTTGTAATAACTCGTAGACGAGATCAAAAACACTTCAGAAGTAATTATGTAAAAGCGAGCTTCAAACAAACCGAGGTAAATCAGCCACAAAACAGAGATGTGTTCCTTTGGAGTTTCGCCTGCGTTCAATTAATGCAACAGCCCCACCCATAGCTGGTGAATTAGCCCTATTCATCTCCGTTAAAGCGCTGAGAGGTGATGCTTCACTTTAACTGCACCACACCATGGTTTATTTTCCTGCTAATCAGCATTTAGTGCTGTGAAAATCCAGGTGTGAGACTACTGTTGCAAGTTAAATCTGTTCCAAGTTTTAGACTTTTTCCCCTGAAATCAACCATTAATTAGTCACAAACATTTCTCCTCCATTTCTAATTGGCTTGTATTTGTCAAGATACAGTTAAAGAGAACGTTTAATTAATTAAACATGAAAGTCACACCTTTCTGAGTGTTGGAGAATACAGATGTAACAGATTATTTTTTTCCCTCCAAAATCCAGCGCCACCATCAGATTTGCTCAACTCTTTATCACGTTAATTAGCACCTCAATCCTGTCCTTTTTGCAAATGAGGCTAGGTGAGAGGTGTGGGTATAATGGCTTAAAATGCACAGAGCTAACGAGTTATTCATCCCTCCACAGCTGTTCCATCCATTTAAACACTTAAAACCATTTTTTCGCCTTTATCTTTATTTGTGTTTTTTTTTTCCGTGCTTTTTTTTCTCTGCATGATGGCTAGCTAGGTGTAAGTTGCGTACGGTCGGTCTAGCGCCATACTGTTTTGCGGGAAGGCTTGCTCTCGGTATGGCTAAAGTAGATCCAGGTGGAAATGATATTCATTGATAGTTTAACCAAACAGGTGCGAGAAGCCCAACTTGAAGTGTTATTCGGCTTGTCACATTAACGGAAGCGAAGCGGCAGAAAGAACCGTTAGGCTTAAATGTTATCAGCTTACCCGACGAGTTACCCACGATGCACCTACTGTACCACAAACACCTCGGCAAATGATTTTTGTTAAATTACGCGTTGTTAAAAGGATCTCAGACGACTATAAAACACATTTCACTCACAATCAGAGAACATCATAGGCGTTTTCGAGTAACAAAGTGAAATGGTATCCATTAACCCGCTGTTTTTTCTTGAGGACCCTGATTTTACATTAAACATCATGTTGCAATTCAATGCAGTGATCTTGTTTACTGGAAAAAGTTTCCAGAACTGATGAGTTCTGATGCATGCTCCAGTCAAACAATACCAATGAATAATTCTCTTAAGGTATATTAGACCTTCTTGGCGTAAATCAGATCTGTGCATTAGGACTAAATGCAGGCTTTAAGAAATTCAACAGTTTTCAGAAAGCCTGTAGGTACCGACCATGATTAAATTGCATAACGTTGAGATGAAGTCATGGCGATTCGTGATCCAACTGTGGGGAGGTGCTGCTGTTTTGGTCACCGCATAAGTGGAGCCATCAGTGTGAGTGGTTGCCAATGAGTGGTGTTGCTCATCCATGAGTTATTGCTTTAAAATGAATGCAGGTAGACAGGCTTCGAAAAGGAAAATAGGTTCAATTAGTACTTCAGATAATAAGAGGCCACTTCAGCTAAATTTCCTGAAAATGAATAAGTGGACACCGAGTGAGTAAATGGCTATGGTTGTGTTGTTCAGAGTATTTTACCTCGCCTGAACCATTCCTGCCGAGGGGAAAAAAACTAGCCATTGAACTAGCATTAGATTACGGTCTACGCTGCTTGCATAAGCACTTGACAGCAAGAACGTCGTAACTGTACAAAGAAAATGTTAAAAGTGATATTCAAATGATTGAATTTAAAAAACAAATCACACTAAACTACATATTTAAAGGGGCTATATTAGATTTTGCATGTATTAATCGCTTTTTAATGCCATCTTAAAGGATTAGTTCATTTCAGAATTAAAATTTCCTGATAATATACTCACCCCCCATGTCATCCAAGATGTTCATGTCTTTCTTTCTTCAGTGGAAAAGAAATGAAGGTTTTTGAGGAAAACATTCCAGGATTTTTCTCTATATAGTGGACTTCACTGGGGTTCAACGGGTTGAAGGTCCAAATGTGAGTTTCAGTGCAGCTTCAAAGAGCTCTACATGATCCCAGACGAGGAATAAGAGTCTCATCTAGAGAAACAATCGCTCATTTTCTAAAAAAAATTAAAATTTGTATACTTTTTAACCACAAATGCTCGTCTTGTACTGCTCTGCGATGCATCACACATTACGTAATCACGTTGGAAAGGCCATGCGTGATGTAGGGCGAAAAACTCCATCTCATTTTCTCCTCCAACTTCAAAATCGTCCGACATCGTCGTTTTACGTTTTTTTGTAAAGGCCGTTCGCTTTGCAAATACTGGATCAGTACTTCCCCCTACATCACACCTGACCTTTCCAACATGATTACGTAATGCGTGGTGCATCACAGAGCAGTGCAAGATGAGCATTTGTGGTTAAAAAGTATGTATATTTAGAAAGCCTGTAGACTGATTTTAATGTGAAGGAATCAGGACGTTTTTAGAGGGAAAATCAAAATTTGGATTGTGAATGCCAGTGAATCTCAGAGCTGGTGCAAACATATCCACATCACTATGATCAGATGCTTTCTGAACTGCTCATTTTTGCTGTTTATTTTCTTATTAATAGGAAAGCGCACAGCACATATTTACATATTCATCTAAACGTCTCTCTCAGCAGCGCAGATGACATTGTGATGTTCATTAACAGTATAATCGCTGTAAAGATATATCCAACTTCTTTCTACTTCTAAGCGAAGAGCGAAAAATAACTTTGCCTTGAGTATATTAGGTCTTGAATCACGTTTAGTCTCTTGTACGTTACGTGTGCATGAGCAATAACTTGTTGGCTGCAGTTCACTTAGCGGCCACCGGTGTCGCTAATAACAAGGGTTTCTGAATTCTACACATAGCCCCTTTAAGGCACAATATGTAATTTTTCTGGAGGTCGCTTATTAAAAAACAAAGGCGTAGCTTGATGATGCCTTGAATTCGCAGAATCATTGGAGGTGTTGTCTTTATTATGCCTCTGTCGCCGCTTCTGCTTCTTCCGGTCAAGATAATGTGGGGTAAAGCAGTAGATATATTTGTGTGTTGAAAGTTGTTATAGTGCTACTCTGTGCATTCGCTCGGCGGCTGCTATGAGACACTTGTTGCACACTGCAGGAAGCTAGATCGAAATTAGGCATGGTAAAACGTGGTAAATCAAGAAAATTAGATTTAAACAATTAGACTTACTGTGTTGAGCTATATAACAATGATTAGTTTTCTGTCGATGAATGTATCCAAATAGTTGCTCACCTGTCGAATAAAACACATAATATATTAAAGCATCTTTGGTGTTTCCAAAGTCATGCTTGTCTATTTAAAACACATGCAATATCACAATGTCAAGTCAAAATTTGGTTCAGATCTCCCCTTGTGAGTCTATGGGATTTTTTTGCCCATTTTTTTGTCCGCCAAACAAAGTCTAATCATTTACACAAGTAATAGCACACAGGTTAACCCTTAAACCTACATATACTCTGAAAACAACTGGAGATGCTAGTAAATTTCACAAATAATTAAAAAGAACAAAGAAAGACTGAAATAGTATTTTTCTAAAACGTACACAAACAATAATAAAATCATTTTTACAGTGCAATCAATAGTAAATGTGATACTGGCCTCAGCAAACTGTTTGCACACACAGCAGCAACAATTAAATGCCGCCACGCAAACTTGTGCCATCAGACCGCAGTATGGATACACTTGTTTTGTGCGACACCTTTAAACTTGTTCTACAGAAAAAGGCAGACAGTGTAGTGTTTCTAAGAGATAAAAGACACAACTGGGGACGCTGTAAAGCTGCGCTCCTGGCACTATACCATGCGGTTGCTTGGCAACATCTCAATTTAGCCGCAAAGTGGAGGTGTTTGAGATCGTCGCTGATAAATATTGAGCATGATGATATCTTGATCTCCACCGACCTGCTTTGTAGAGGGTCATCAGTGTTTTGTTCAGGTTTGAATCTATTGCATAGGTTTACAACGAGGTAAAATGGTGCCTTGCTGCACAATTACACCATTAAATTCAATTATTTTTGTAAGGCGCTGAGTTTGGGGTGGGCTAATTGAGCTGAGCAATGCTCGTTCGGTGCAGAGACCACAGGCTTGGAAGTAACTGATCAAGAGACTACAGATCTAATTAGTCATCAGGACACAGACCGGAATCTGATTGGACCTCCCGATTCCACCTGAATCTGATTAACTCTACTCTCCTCGGTTGTGTTTGGAATGTACGGCCTACTGCATTCTGGGCAGTCTTGTAATATTTTTCAAGCAGTATGTGAAAGAATATGCAGTACGTCATCCTGATCTTTCATGCATGCAAAAATGTGCACACTTTGCACAGGATACATGCAAACAACTTGTACTATTTTTTAGGGCTGGGTACCGGTACAGGTGTCCTGATTCAATTTGATTCACAAGATCTCAATTAGATTCAATTCTCGATTTTCGATTCGATTCAATTAATGAATTTTTTTACTGGCCCCACCACAAAAAATTATAATAAATGAATAAAATAGTTATTGTTTTTGACCCATGTATCCCTGTATTATAATAAAAAAGGTTATGACACCAAAATTTTAGATACCAGTGAAATTTAACAATTCTCGATTCCAATTTCAATACCACAGCTAAAAATTTCAAAGATTATTAAAGACAAGTAAACAGGCATTAATAAAAAAAAAAGAACAAATAATTAAATTGCAAGCAATAGCACAAATAAAATATAGCTGCAAGCAGCAATTACGGGGTCAAGCCGAATAAGGAGGACAGAAAAGGAAATATTTGTGGACATCTGTGATCCTGAGGTTAGGATAAAGCTGTTTAAATGACATCAGTTAAAGCACTTATAACATAATAACATGGTTTATAACTTCTGAGCAGTAGGTGGCGCTATGACAAAACTCTGCATGCACCCTCAATTCATGCCTGTGACGACATGTACCAAGTTTCGTCTCAATACTCAAAACTTTTGCAATGATATAGCCGCAAATCCATTTAGGCGTGCACGCAGGCAAATTTGTCGACGCAGTTGTAAATGGTTGGGTCTATCAAAAGTCTTTTAATAACTTTTTGTCTTGAGTGTCTGTAGATGCTACATACCAAATTTCGGACAAATCTAATTATGTAAAATCTAATGACAATATGTTGAATTTTTCATATGTTATAAGCATTTTCATAAATTTCATTATATCTAAATATTTACAGGTCCTCTCAAAACATGGCCTCGATGAATCGTACAGAATTTCGTAACGATACATTCATGTGCTCGTAAAAATTTGCCAACCAAATAAAACCGGATATCGTTCAACTCGGCATGCCTCAAGGAATCTACTGATTTTAGGACAAGGCATTCAAAAGTTATAAGCAAAAATAGCCATTTTTCCTATCTCGGCACCAGTAGGTGGCGCTGTGATGATACTGTGCATGTACCCCCAAGTCATGTCTGTAATGACATATACCAAGTTAAATCCATTTTTGCGTGCTCGCCGTCAAATTCATTGACGCACTATACGAGAACGGATTGGCCGATCAAAAATATTTTAATAACTTTTTTCCTGGAGTGCGTGTAGATGCTACATACCAATTTTTTTGCAAATTGGACAAACGCTCTAGGAGGATTTTGAGAATCGATATCGAATTGACCACATTTTAAAAAAACGATTATCAAAAAATCTATTTTTTTCCCCCAGCCCTACGATTTTTGCAGCATCTTGTGTGCAGTTTGTCAGTATCTAACTCATGGCAGGTGAGCTCACAGATTCTGGCTACTGAGAAAGGTTTTGAGTCCAGCCTGTCTCTTCAGATGTCTGCTCAGAGGAGCCACGCTACCTTTGAATCTATCAGGCTGTTTGGACTGGACGGCTCTTACGGATTTATCAGGCCATCCAGCTGTGCTGAGAGCCGCTGCTGAGAGCTTGTTCAACACATCTCTCCTAATTACAACAGCACCACGTACAAACCAGGGCTGCTTTGTACTGTGACTGTTTAATAATTTTTCAAAAAAGTAGTATGTGAAACAATATGCTGCATCTCCTTTGTCTTTCACAGAAGAAAGAAAACGAGGTCGGAACAACCCGAAGGCAAATAAAAGATGACAAATAGCAGTATTCGTTTCACATTTTGACAGATCATCTGGATCTTTCATGCATGCAAAAATGTGCACCCTTTGCAAAGTATACATGCTGCAAAAATAGGCAAGAGAAGGTTTTTGCCTCTCCAAGATAAAACATTGGGTGATAAAATGATAAAAAAAATATACCTAAATCATTTACAAACAAATATAAAAAAATATTATATTTTTCTGTCAAAGTGACAAAAATGAATAAAGCCCAAAATGTACTTCACTTTTTATGCATACGCAAGGGTCATCTTACAGTGCGCATGACGCAAATTTTGTCATCAGAAGAGTATGCGCATACTATACGCGCAACACTGGATTTTTGTAACTTTGTACGCGCAGATCGCACATATGTGCATTTTTTTGTTTTTTTTAACAGTGATTAGTTTATCCACAAAGTGGCAACCGTGCCCTGGGGGTGTCGATTCACAAGGTAGTCGAAGAATGCCTGCATAAACAGAACAGACCGGAACTCATGCAAGCTAAAGCGACAATTGACGAGTCTGTGCGTTCCACTGAGTGTGTGTTCGCTCGCATATGCGTAAAAAAACAAAGTACTCCTTGGCCTTAAAGGTTCAAATGTAGGCAGTGTCTCTTTTGAGCTCATCGTGTTCTCACTGAGGTCTAATAAAGAAGAAAATCCTGGCCAAGTAAGGACAGTTTTCGATTTTTTATAAGTTTTGGCTGTTCATTTACACAACAACAAAAACTTTTGAAAACTTGTTTCAAAGTACAAGTTTTAGAAAACGATACCATTATCGTCTCTGTGTAAACTACGATAAAACGCTAATTTGTGAAAACAGTGACGTCATGCGCATGCATATTAAGTGTTCAGTCTAGAGGAGAGTAGTTTCTTTACTAAGTGACATCGCCAACTACTGGCCTGGCAGCAGAATACAGCGATTTAGGGCTGCAACTAACAGTTATTTTTATAATCGATTAGTTGGCCGATTATTTCTTCGATTAATCAGATAAAACCACAATTTTCTTTTTATTTTATTTTATTGACAAAACACACAATTCCTCATCCTGCCCAATGCTGTCCTTAAAACAAACATTTATATTTATATATATTTATATTTACAGTTACTATTCTCATAAAATACTTCAATTACATGTTGACTTTTAAACCTAAATTTAACGTACAACAACCGCAAAATGAGTATTTTTGCACTGAAAATGAATTTGACTGGCGGAAGCATTCCGTGCATGGTGGGCAGACACCACTAATTGATAATGACATTCGTTGTTGCTTTTCATTATCAATTATTATAGATTTTTGTTAGATTAGTTGTTACAGCCCTATAGTAATTCTAGTTGTTTGTTTTTTTGCGGATCCGAGTGAATCGGGATCGTTTTGACAATGGTGTCGTCTGTACACGAAAAATGCAAAAGGAAAAACTTTTCCGTTTTTAGTCGTGTAAACGTACCCCAAGAACGTGCCTCCACTTCGCTGTGATTGGCTGATCATGCTGTCAACAAGATAATGCCCACCCAATTAGGGTTGTCAAAAGTACTGGTACTTTGGTACCAAGTCAGTACTGAAATTGTAAAAATGTGATGATACCAACATTTCCCTCTAGCATTTTGATCGCTGTTGAGTGGATTCTGACTAACTTAAACACCTCTGATTGGCCATTGTGTTCACACGCTCAACAGACATGTCTGTGATTGGCTAAAATGATCAACGCTTCAACAGATACGCACACATAAAATTTCATTACCGACTTGGTACCGAATTACCGGTACTTTTGACAACCCTACACCCAATATTTGCAATGCTCCTCAAATCAGCCTGAATGGGGAACTGATAAAAATTGATGGACTAATTACAAAATAAATGTGGCCAAATTAAAATGAACTTTGAAAATGGAACAACAATGAAAAACTCACAGACTGTCTTGCCTAAACGTGCAAAAGGTCTGGGAAACACAGTTTTTGATTAAATGAAAAGCTATTTAAAAAATGATGGTAATGTCAATCATTAAATTAAGCTGGGGGGTTTTAGCGCTCATAAAATGAAAGGCATATAGATGTTTTAGTTATTATGAGAGCTATGTTTTTTTCAATGCTTCTTGGGGTAAAGTCAATACATCATTCCTAAACTACACTAAAAAGTTAAACAATGATGATGCACATCCCGAGTTAAACGTGGCCTTCTCTCTTATGTTATGTAAAGTATAACAAAAGGCACAAAAATAAACATGATTATTCATTATAGGTCATTCTAAGAAGCCCAAGCTGAGCCCGTTTGCTGATTTCAGACCCTCTAAATGACCCAGATTTTGAAAAAGAAAGCTTTTAACAGGGTTCATCATTTGAAGCATTACATCAGTGTTCCCTAACTATGACAGGCTGGAGTTTTCACATGGACATTCTGTTACAAAACGAAACAATAACTGGATTTATCAAAGTTTACAAGGTTAATGGCATCAAACAAAACTCTGAATATACTTGAAAGAGTTGAAGACAGGCACAACAACATGTAAGAACAACACAAACTATGAATGATAGTCGGTCAGATGACTGTTTTTGACCAAAATAACCAGTGTGTGGACAAGACCTTTTGACAGCTAGTCGAAGGTCCAACTAAGTAGACTACATAGGGTGGGCTATACCAAAAAAAGTACATCAATTTAAATTTGTGCGTTGCTATAAATACTAATCGTGTTTTGTTATTCAAATGTTCAAAATTACTTTATACCAAATACCACATAGGTCTTTACATTGAAGTAGGCAACCCTGCACGTCAGTTTTATATATAAAATTAAAGAGAATTTGCGATTCATGTGACATCAGTTCTAGCATTTAGCATGCATCAGCTTGCGCTCCTGTACGATCATAATTCCATCCATTTCTAATCGGTTGAACTGACATTTTTTACGACTACTTACCTTTCCCGCACTTTTGCTTCCCGTACAATCCTTCTCGTCGCGTTATGCTGCCTTCACATGCTCTCGGAATTATCATAAATACGAGTTTCCTAGGTAAAAAAAAAATATGCATTCCAATTTCGCAAGTTGAATCCAGTGAGCTCGTAATCACGACTGCAGAAGTGGAAATTATTACATTTCCGATAGCACATGAAGGAAGCATTATTATGAGAGCAGAAACGTGTTTTTATGGCGTCATCATCGAATGAAACTTCCGTTGGTTAGTTTGATTCATTCGTGAGTCAGTAAACGAATAATTTTTAAAGAATCGATTAAAAATCTGATTCGAGGGATCCGTTTGCGTCATCACTCAAAAATATTCGCGAAAGTCAAATGACACAAGGATATTTGTCATGTATTAAAATAATTAAATTTAAATGGAAGTAGTTGTTTATGGCTGTGAATTTTTATATTGGTACATAAATAAAAATATATACATTTCCTTGTTCATTTAGTGAAAACTTCGAAAAGCTTTTTTTAATGTCAATTTGTTCATAAGGAATAACGTAGTTTTTGTAGTATTATTATTATTTTTTTAATTTCATACTTGTCCATTCATGGGGTTATTATCCAATGAACTGTTTTTAATTTAACCCTGTAGGCTAATTAAGTGAAATAATCACTCCATTTGAATTCAGTGTTGATATTATGATGTATCTTCAAATAAAATATGGGCAATTAAATATGGAAACATTCATATGCCTGTATATAAGTCAAAGAATACATTTACCTCTAATCTCTTTTACTGGGATTCTGCTTTACGTCATCTGTTGTTCGATTACTTTTTATATATTAAAAGAAAAATCATACAAAACACAATTTAAATACAATCGTTACTTTAGTAGTTTACATTAATGACAAAATATATAAATACTAAGAATTATATCAAACGTTATTTACACATACATACATTATATGTCAATATATAGTAAAATATAATTTATTCCTGTGATCAAAGCTGAATTTTCAGCATCATTACTCCAGTCTTCTTCAGTGTCACATGATCTTTCAGAAATCATTCTAATATGAAGAAACATTTCTCATTATTATCATCAATGAAAGTTTGTTCCATTTAATGTTCCATATTTCACTTGAGATGCTGCCTTTGTAGGACGTATACAGCAAGACACATGATAAAATTCTTCACAGAAAGACCAAAGCATGTCTTAAACAGTCAGTTTTGATTTCTTGATGCCCGAATCCTTCTGCTGTGGTCTCCATCCTGGAGTTAGTGAAGACAGAGAACTTATTTTCCCACAGAGATCACATCAAAATAACTTTATCTGTGTTTCTGCTGCATTTCCTGTTTAATTTACTGCGCAGTCCCAGGGGCTGATGGGAAAGTGTTGCACACTCCCTATGAAGCAAAACATGCTATTATTGTGTCAACCTGTTGTCAAACTTCTTTGTTTATTCTTCAGGTAAAATATTGAGTGAAATATTCTCATAGCATGGATATGATCAAAGAGGTTAAGTGGACTACCAAATGTACAGAATTGTTGTGGTTTGACTGTTACTGTTCTGTTTTCTGAAATAATATATAACAATATAAAAATAGTATATATTGTGCTGTATTTGTGGTTGACACAGAGAAGAAAAAAAAAAAAAACACTCACCAGATCCATTGTGGCAGGTGAAATATGAACTGTGGACTTTTGATATTGCCTGATTTTGCAAACTTTTTAATAAATATCTGACAGTTGTGAAACCTTGTTAAAAAAAAAAAGGACAACAGTGTTATTTTAGCATTGATATACATATACTATTGTAGTTTTGGTTAATATTAGAATTAGATCTTTATATATTTTTATATTTTTGTTTTCATTTTAGTTAGATTTTTAGTAATTTTGTTTTGGGTCATTGATGTGACGGGTCTTTTTTTTTTTTTGTCCAAAGGCCTTAATAATAAAACACAGATATGACATCCAAAGTATGTAAGGTAGTACAACTAGATCTCTTTTATTGAATCCAAAAGGTTTTAATTATATTTCGCTACATATAAAGGTATTTTAAAGATTTTGAAGTGTCAAAAGGTCATTCGGTTTAACCGTCCAAAGGCCAATACAGCCATTTCATTTGTGATTAAAATATCTTAAAATCTAATAAATGTATATATTTTTTACTCTGGCATGATTTTATAACATCATATATCAACATAGTGCAAAACGGTATTAAAATTATGTGTAGAAATCGTAGAATGTCCGGAAAAATTGATTTCATTGATGTCATTTGGAGTAACCGATATAAAGGGACCATTTTGGATCAAGTCATGCGGTCAGTATCATGTGACAGGATGTGACATCATTCAGACACCTGCAAAGGAACACATGGTCGTGAAGCAAAGTAACTAACTCTTTATTTGAAAAGAAATCATGTTTTCACTTTCACTCATACGCATGTCCCGAAACATCAGGTCATTCGGTACAACCGCTATAAAACATAGAAAATGTTGTAATATTTTAAAAAAACTTGTACTAAATATAAAATGTTTGATTGTCCTTTTGCTAGATATCAGCCTGTTAGCATTGTTTGAAAATATCGTCATTTGGTAAAACTGAAATTTTGGTGAAACCGAATGACTTTTTTGATGACAAATTTTGTCCATCAAAAGCAGTGTTAATTGATTATAAAAACCACATAATCTCAT
Organism: Anabarilius grahami; assembly: GCA_003731715.1. Classification (NCBI taxonomy): domain Eukaryota; kingdom Metazoa; phylum Chordata; class Actinopteri; order Cypriniformes; family Xenocyprididae; genus Anabarilius; species Anabarilius grahami. The sequence continues at coordinate 1,231,419 of RJVU01041021.1, forward strand.
TGTTAACACTTAATAAAACTTCAAAGTTGATTATATCTCCATTAGTTGTTTTTTTTACACTTTTAAAAACCTTATTCATCAATGACCCATATATAGTTATTATATTTTATTTTTAGTTATTATATTGTTATTTTATCACTACTACATATATATATAGATATATATTTTAGTTGACAATAATAACCCTGACATTGCAATGTTTACACCCCCCAAATATTTATGTATATTTCTGTTTTTGCTAAGATTAATATATATATATTTGAAGATCATATGAAGTAGTTAAGCTATTGATAAAATGAGAAAAAAAAAGTGCATTTTTGTTAACATTCAAGTGATCATATCAGCTTCATTTTATGATGTAAAACAACAGAAACAGGAGAATCTTGTCTGTCATTGGAACACATTTCAGTCGAGGGCCTCCATGGTATAAGGACTTTTATTTGACATTTTCATGAAATTCGATGCCTGCTAATGTACACATTAAAATATTAAACTTCACATACTTAAAAAGAAAAAGAAAGTTATTTTCCCACTTGCAATAATAACGGAACTGCTGTCAGTTTGACAACAAACGATTGCGCTGTAGTTCAGCAAAACAATCTGCACGACTGCAAAGTTTCATATATATTACAGTTATCTACATACTTGCCTTCATCTCCTGCCACATGTACAAAGTTTGGCAAAACAAAGGACTTTATTAATAATCATAAAAAAAGCATTTTCTGTATGATTTAGAACTTACCCTCATCCTGATACATGAGATTTCTCCCTAAAAACGCCTGCAAACAACAACACTGTGATGCCTCGAGGAAAAGCAAGAGGTCATTGATGATTTACCTCCATATGGGTGAGACAGATTTCCATATGAGCTTTACCTGGAGTGCAATGGGAAGTCAAAGCACCTTCACAGCTTTACACCTCCAATCCCCGCAGATCAACTCATTACCAGGGCCTTAACACCTGCCGTCTATTTACCCTTAAACACGCTTCTAATACGACTTCATCCTGCCTTCCACCAGGGAGCTTCTTCCTTACATGCGGAAACACAGACAAGAACCGCTCGGCTGATTCGCCTGCGCTGTGGATATTCTTTTAATGCACATTAACGCAAAGGTTCCGGAGTACAATACAAACAGTTTAATTGTGTCATTAACAATCAGTAACCACTCCTAGTTAGAACATTTCTGCATAAAGAAACCAAGAAAGACTTATAAAACAGTCAGTCGTAACAAAATAACTGGTGTTCTCATTGCAATAAACTCATAAAAAAAGAACCACTTTTTTTTATACATCATATTTATACAGGAATAGCTTTGAATTGGATTAACCAAAAGGAAGACACATTGCAAACATCGATTTCACACAAATTGCATATGTTTTTCTCTCTAAGGTGGTCTATAGGTTAGTCATTTACCTAAGTTTATTTGCATGATAGTAAAAATTGCATACAACATTAATCGTGAAGCTCGTTAGCATGAGTTGCTTGACATACAGCACTTTTTTTAGGCAACTGTTAAAGCACATTTTCCATTTAAAACGTTAAGACACTTCTGATTTTACTGCCCATCAAAATTACATTTATAAATAGAAAAAAGATCAGTAAAATGAAAAGCGGCAAAATGGCGGAAGTGTTCGGAAAACGCGGGAAATAAATAATGCAGGACGATGTTGTGATTCACATTTGAAACTGTGGAAATCCAGGATTTTACAGTGACCAAAGATTTGCAAAATAATCTAACATCGGCAGTGCCATATAGTACAAGGCATTTGTTGGCATAGTTTCTTTAAGACTGTATACTTTTTTACAATTAATATATGTCTATATATATATATTTATATATTTATATTTCTTCAAACCAAATAGTAATAAGATTTCCCCCGGTTTACCTGCAGGTCATAGGGATCCAGAGACTGAGCGATCCTTTTGATTTCCAAGAGAAAAACTCGTTAGCCAGCAGTGCTCAACTCGGGACCTCGTCGTTAAGGCCTTTGTCTACCCCCTTCTCCAATTTCATGCATTTTCTTTTTTTTAAAAATCCAGTTAACATCACATACGTAAACATCAAAGTCTATCAAACTCCATTGACTTTCCTTTTTTTAAAATCAGTAGTTTAAAATCAGTGTAAAAACAACAGACAACGAGTGCAGTCGGCAAATATCCACAGCAACGTACTGTTCGCTTAAAGGAATAGTTCGCGCAAACATCGCTTTCTCTTCTCACAAAGTGACTTTTGAAGAATATTTCTACATAATAGAAGTGAATGAGAACTGGGGCTGTCGTAAACGCGCGCTCACAAAACGGTCATGTGACTTCAGATAAACCATGTTGTGATATAAAACACATTAACGTGATATTAAATTACTCAAACACTGTAAAAAATTATTGTGATTTTAACAGTAAAAGACTAAAAATGTTATGGTAAAAACTGTTAATTAGTTAAAGTTTACACGCTGAAATTACTTTTTGCGTGCATATGATATGCAATGGGTAGGATTAGTGGTGTGGGGTAGCGGCGTATTATATGTACACCAAACGTGCATATCATATGCACACCAACAGTAATTCCTGTGTATAAATAGCACGCCAAATAGAAACAGAAAACTGTTATCTTACTTTCATGAGATTGTGTATAACCCCTTCTGTTCGAACCACCCTCTCTAAGCGGGACTCGAACCCGGGTCCCTGGCATGGGAGGCGGGCCCTCTAACAAGGAGGCTAAAGACATGAGGTTTACTCGCACAGCTCTTAGTAGCTGGAACTCCGTTACATGGGCTCAAAGTTTCCGTGTAATGTGAATAACTGTAATAGATCTAGACATTTAACTTAATTTTACAGTAAAATACTGTTAAATTTACAGTTTTTGAAAGTGAAAAAGAACAAGTCATAATATATGATTTTGGTTATTTGAACTTGAGTGTTTAATAATTTCACGTTTTTGACTTATTTGTGGATTATTTGATCAATTGGTCTGTGTCCATTAGGTTTATGAAATAAAATAATAATTTAAAACATTCTTGTTTAATCATTTTGAAGTTTTTGCACTTATGTCAGTCTTGTTCATTTTTTAGGAATAGTTTGATCTTAAGGTTTGAGTCCATTACTATGGAAGCTTGTTTCCGCCACTGAATATAAAATAAAAAAGGTAATTGCGACTTTTTAATCAAGCAATTCTGACTTTTTCCTTGCAATTGCAAGTTTATATCTCATAATTCTGACTTTAAATGACGCAATTCTGACTTTATAAATCGCAAATGCAACTTTAAATCTCGCAATTCTGACTTTTTCTTGCAATTGCAACTTTAGCTAGCAATTCTGAGAAAAAAAGTCAGAACTGTGAGATAAAAAGTCGCAATTATCCTTTTTTTATTCCGTGACAGAAACAAGCTTCCATNTAAAAAAAATAAAAAATAAAATAAGACTTATAAAAAATATATATATAAAATAAAATAAGACTTATGTCATACTTATTCATTTGTTAGGAATAATTTGATCTTTTGGTTTGAGTCCATTACAAAAATAATAAAATAAAATAAATTAAATTAAATTAAATGAAAGTTGTATTTACAGCAAACATAATCATATATATACCGTTATGGACTATTTATGACTACTTATGATGCTTTTGTGATTTTTTAGCTTGACAGTCCAAGTCATCATTCACTTCATAAGAAACTGGTTTTCAGAATAAGATTTTTGACAAAATTCTTCATTTAGGAGTGAACTATCCCTTTAAGGTTTTTTTTTTTTTTTTTTTTTTTTTTT
>RJVU01041021.1:1270303-1284599 GCA_003731715.1 Anabarilius grahami
TCCTTGATGACTTCCACTCCTAGTAGTAGACTCAAATATTGATCAGCCATAAATCTGTGGTCATTTTGCCAAATGTCAGTAAAAAATAAATACATAAATTCTATAATTTTTTTTGCATCCAAATATTTTATAGTGAATTCTCAAATGAATTAAAAACCGAATTTTGCCTGTCGAGTGAAAACCGTACACCTGCACAGCTCAAACTGTGAAATTTGAGGTATCTTTCACACACAATAACATCCGACAAACAACGAGGAATGAGTTTTTGACTGGAAAATGTAATAATTTGAATGAGCAATAATAATAGTGATGTTTGCCTCGGCTAACACCGCTAATAAGTGTCCTGTCCCAGCTCAGTGCTGACAGCAGATTGCATGCGGTGACGAAAACAAGGTCAAAACCCTGGGCGTGCAAACCAAAAGATGTGAGTCAGTGATCAGTTACTCCTGCCAGGAAGCTGATGGTTTGTAAAGTTTTTGATTGAAATAATATCTGTGAGAAAAGTCCTCGCTCACTCTTTGTCCTGATAGCCCCTCATTTCCTGGACGACTGTTCTCTTTGTGTTGATCCCAAAACAAAAGAAGATAAACCATCCAACTATCAGCATTCTGTTGTCACTATATTAGCAAGGCATGATGAATTTTAATGATGTACAGAGCGTGTAGTGGCAAGCATCACACCAACATGTCACAGCTGATGTATGGGGCTGGGGCGGAGCTGGGGATATGATTCAGCATTTATAATCGTCAACAAAATGATTTGACAGCCATCTACAAAAACAACATACTTAATGGCTCTGTTCCACAACCTGAGCCGGATACTGCCTACATAGACAGCTGCCTTTAAAGACAGCATCTATCTGATTTAAAACTTGATCTTCAAAAGTGATTTCCGGAGGGGATATATTTGTTTTTAATGACCCTACAACATTTTTTTAAATATGAGGGAAGAACAAAACACTAAACTTAGTTAAAGCGGACCTATTATGCTCCTTTCACAAGATGTAATACAAGTCTCTGGTGTCTCCAGAATGTGTGTGTGAAGTTTCAGCTCAAAATCCGAATTGTCAAATTTGCCCCTATTTGGGTGTGAGCAAAAACACGCCGTTTTTGTGTGTGTCCCTTTAAATGCAAATGAGCTCCACTTTCCAGAAGTGGGCGGAGCTTTAACAGCTCATGCTTCGGTTGCTCAACAACAACAAAACTGGAGAATCTCACGCAGACAAAATGAGGATTGTCAGTAACGGTGTTCAGCCTTACATTGTTCAAACCGGAGTCGACACTGATGGAGAGACTCAGGAAGAAGTTACAACTTTTAGGACGTTTCTGAATGGTTAGTGGATAAATTTATATAGTTGCTGTGAGGTTGATTCAACTCATCCACTAGCATGTGCCGTCATGTTAATCTTTTGTGCAAATCCAGCGTTGAATTGACCCTCATTTGCCGTAAAATGACGGCATGTCAACAACACTCGACTACAACAACTCTTCCTCTTCTCTAAAGCAGCCCAACATGGCCTCACCCCCTTTGTTGTGTGTTCTCGGGGGCGGGGTTTATGTAAATTTTAGGGTTAGTGATGTCACTAACCCGGGAAGAAGCTCGTTGTAGTCCCTACCAGCCGTTTGTTGTAGTCCTTAAACAGAGAATTCTTTAAAAGAAATATCTCCCTTTACATTAAACGTCGTAACTTTGCAGATGTTGTTTATGCTCAAACAGCAACATTACACACTAACTAAAGTTTAAAAAGCAAAAATCATATATAGTTCTGTACCTGCGTCCTGTTGAAGGCCACACGGGCAAACACAGCCTGGGAGATGCCCGCCCTCTTCAGCTCGTCTCTCACCCACTGGTAGATCTCTAAGGAGACCTCGGAGTTGGAGGACACCTGCGCGTCCAGCGGTTTGTTGAGCGCGCGGTTGACGGGCGGGTGGTTGAGGTACTGCTGACTCAGGGACTGCTGGGCCAGGAGACGGTTGACGGCGTACTGCTGGTTGAGGATCTGAGCCATTACCATCTGCTGACTCACCAGTTGGGGACTGATGGGGGTGGACACCAGGCCGGGGTGCAGTCCGGGGAGCTGGGCACGACCGGGGGCCTGACTGCTGTGGGACAGGGGCACCGGGGACGGGGGCTGCTCGGCTGTGCTGCCCGGGATGGGCTGCTGACTGAAGCTGAGGTGGTTTGTTCCGGGTGGAGAAAGATCAGACAGACCGTCCATCTCAGCTAAAGGTGGACACAAAGAAGACGAAGCGTGTCAATGCACAGGGTTCAGATTGTTTTAACTGACAACTGTCTGATGAAAAAGTAAGAGTTTCGAGATATATATATATATATTTTTTGCCTAAATACAGTCACCAAGTTTAGTGTTTTGTTCTTGCCTTAAATATAAGAACAATAAGAACAAAACACTAAACTTGGTGACGGTATTTATCTTACAAAATTATTTGGCAAAAAGTGCAAACTACAACTACAGGTTTTACTTCACTATACAAAAAAACAAATGCATGGAGAAACAAAAAGCTGATGAAAAAAAAATATATATATACACACAGTACAGTCCAAAAGTTTGGAACCACTAAGAATTTTAATGTTTTTAAAAGAAGTTTCGTCTGCTCACCAAGGCTACATTTATTTAATTAAAAATACAGTAAAAACAGTAATATTGTGAAATATTATTACAATTTAAAATAACTGTTTTCTATTTGAATATATTTCACAAAGTCATTTATTCCTGTGATCAAAGCTGAATTTTCAGCATCATTACTCCAGTCTTCAGTGTCACATGATCCTTCAGAAATCATTCTAATATGCTGATCTGCTGCTCAAGAAACATTTAATGTGTACAATATTTTTTTTCAGGATTATTTGATGAATAGAAAGTTCAAAAGAACAGCATTTATTTGAAATATAATCTTTTGTAACATTATAAATGTCTTTACTGTCACTTTTGATTGATTTAATGCATCCTTGCTGAATAAAAGTACTCATTTCTTTAATTTCTTTTCAAAAAAATAAAAATAAAAATTCTTACTGACCCCAAACTTTTGAACGGTAGTGTATAATGCTACAGAAGCTTTGTGTTTCAGATAAATGCTGTTCTTTTGAACTTTCTATTCATCAAGGAATCCTGAAAAAAAAAGTACACAACTGTTTTCAACATTGATAATAATCATAAATGTTTCTAGAGCAGCAGATCAGCATATTAGAATGATTTCTGAAGGATCATGTGACACTGAAGACTGGAGTAATGATGCTGAAAATTCAGCTTTGCCATCACAGGAATAAATTACTTTGTCAAATATATTCAAATAGAAAACAGTTATTTTAAATTGTAATAATATTTCACAATATTACTGTTTTTTACTGTATTTTTAATTAAATAAATGTAGCCTTGGTGAGCAGACGAAACTTCTTTTAAAAACATTAAAAATCTTAGTGGTTCCAAACTTTTGGACTGTACTGTATTTATATATTATTTTATTTTATATTTATATAATGCGCTTACAATATGTCTTTAACATATTTTTTATAATATTTGAATAAAGGGTGAAGATGTCAGTTTTCCTAGACTGAGCATCACACATATTATATATATAGTGATGCTCAGTCTAGGAAAATTAACATCTTCACCCTTTATTATCACAATAACAATTTCAGTAATTTATCCTAATAACAGTGAAATTTCAATGCTACTGAACTTGCCTCTTCATTTTTTTTTTATTACATATTAATATAAATATGAACAAATTAAATTAGTGGCATGTAGTGAAAGCATTTCTCAATTAAGTAAATATTGTTTGAAGTAATTATTCATGTAAACAGTCATTAATGGAGAACACAGAAAGTGCTTTTCTCTTTTTCTTGTCAATATTGTGTTGTTTGATTCATATTAACAACAAAATAGATAGCGACAAGTCTAATGTGAAACAAATCTGATTTTTATTTTGCCCGTTTACAGTCACTTAAAACCAACTGACTGTGTTTACATTGATACTTCAATTCAAAATTGTATTATCAGAGGTGTAAAGTACTTGAGTAAATGTTATTAGTTACTGTACTTAAGTATCACAGATATTAGCAACTTTTACACTCTACTTGACTACATTTTTGAGCAAGTAAATGTACTTTTTACTCTAATACATTTGTGATGAGTAATGCAATTACACATAACATTTTCCATGGCACCTAACTTTTTCTGCAGCAGTTTGTTTCTGCTATAAAGCAGCAATATTGGCATCTAAGGGCATTGAAGGTACTGTATCTTGTGCGTTTTGCCTTTACTCACCCAAAACCTATCAACAAGGATACTTTACATGAATGTGAGTGCATTTGCTGGCAATGTGAATCGCAGGTGTTTGGTTTAAGAGATGAGGTCATGACTGCAGCCGGTGATGAGGCTCAAACCAGCTTATCCAGTGCAAGTAGACTTTGACTTTTTAATTTTACTTAACATTATTTTATTTATCCGCTATATTGACAAGACCTTTTTGATGGATATTGGTTTATTTATGGCCTTTTTGAGCACTAGAGCTTAACTGAGACTTAAGAGTTTGTAGACGTTTAGGAGGCTGTTGTGTCGAACTTGATTTATTGCAACATTGAGGTGTTCAGTTTTATTTTTATTTTAGAAAATAAACATGATTTCTCATCTTACAAATCAATTGTTTCTTATTTTCACTGGCAGTCTCTCAGGTGTCGAGGACTAGTGCATCTTTTAGCTGACATTCAGCACGAGTAAAATTGAAACTGGTGACTTGTAACTTGTAATGGAGTAATTTTCGCTGTAAGGTATTTGTACTTTTACTCAAGTATGGTTTTCAGGTACTCTTTACACCTCTGTGTATTATATATTACCAAAGAAAAGCAGTGTTTTTATTTTAGTATCAAGTTTTATACTTTTGCCCTAACTGTGTACTAAATAAATAGTAAATAAATAACATTAAAAAAATTTAAATAAATGAAAACATATAGGGCATATCAATTGGGCATGCTAATATATTGTCCTATCGCTACTCTATGTTGATCACAAAATGAATCACTACGAAACAGTAAACACTTTTATAATGAGCCAGATATGACCTGAAGTCAAAAAGCAGAAGTATCAAACTAAACGATGCGAATCGAAGCCGTTCCAGCCTGCCATTACTACAGTAACCCAGCACAACCTCTCTAATATAATGGGGCACAGTGTGTGACCTGTATCTGCATAAATTGGCAGCACCAGAAATTAGTTTATAATGTCCATGGCCAAATCATGTGAGCAATAACAACAAGCCAGTGTGGGTGCTCTGCTAAAGCAGCGAGCAGGACGTCTTCACATGGACCCAGCCAGAGAGCCATACACTTGAATCGTCCTTTATGCTCTTAATTCTAAAACAAGGTACACAAGCTGGCTAATATGAAATTTTGGGAAAGTCTAAATATAAACCGGAGCGTGTTACGCTGGAAGCCCAGAGTGTGGCCTTTTAAACAGGCCAGCCTTGAGAGGACGGAGGAATAAGGCAACTATTTGATACCATCTGATTCTTTTAATCAAAAGAAATATCGAAAATATTCTAAAAAACAAACAAACAAACTACCAAAAAACATCAAACTAATAGTTTAAAGGACTGAAGTGTTACGCCTTTTTGAAACACAGGTAGTCAGCTGAAAAAAAATGAGCCTGCCGCACAACTCCATCACAATCTTACGGATTTTATGGAGTGCAAAAAAAAGCATATCATCCAAATATAAATATTTCAACAGGAAGATAAAAACCAGATTAAGCGCATGGAAACTCTCCAGAGATACGCACAATAAGCACAAGGACGCAAACATGTGTCTTAACTGACAGCGAGCACAAAGCCGAGGCTGTTCTTTTCAATATCAGCAGAAAGTGAGAAGGAAAGAAAAAAAAAAACAAACAAACAACAAAAAAATTGGGTAATAATCAAAGCTCTCCCATAATCCCCCTCATTCCTCTGCTCTGATGTTACGGTATGCCTTTTTTGCTGGGGGGCGCACACTTTTCCATGCAAATTGAAAAGGTTAGAAGAAACCTTTTGCAGCGGCACAGACAGAGCACCGGAGTCCCTCCTGTGGAATTCGCCACAAAGCAGGCTGGGATTAGGAGCACAATGGGAGAGAGAATGTGGGCTGAGGGGAGGGAGGTAAAACCCCACGGCCCGGCTGCGTCTGAATGGGAGCACTGCTGCGCTAGAGACGCCTCGCCACACTCCCAAAAATCCTGCGAGATCAGCCTCTCACTGACCACTTGTGAAACGACGCGCTCAACCCGCTGTGTCCTAACCAGTTACCACTGGCAGTGGATTCAAGACATGCATTTTATCATTAGCTGTGTTCTCTGGGAGTCAAACCCACAACCTTGGCGTAACTATGGCAGTTTAAATAAAAGAGAATGGTGCTACTGTAGCAATGCCAAAGTCATGAGTCTGATTCGGTCTGATTCCCAGGGAATGCATGAACTGAATAAAGGTGCATCTTGAATGCAATGCAAGGCGCTTTGGATAAAAGTTAAGTCACATATACACTGCCCTCCAAAAGTTTGGAAACACCCCTGGCAAAGTGCGGTTTTGGACGATATTAGCATAAATCCTTATCATTTTTTGGTGCAAATACATTACAGTAACTTGACATTATCATTGAAGACCAGCAATAATAATTTTCATTTTGATTACATAATAATGGCAATATATACATGTCAAAGTCAGACATGCCCCTTTGCCAGCTGTGATGCCTGGTTACTGGTTTAAACTTGGCCCAAGTTTGTAAAAGATTTTTGGGTCAGCACACCTTAATAGCTTCAACAATTGATTGCCAATTAAGTTTAGAATACAATGAACCAATCAGAACCCAGTTTAGGTCAGATAGCTGCTAATGGTGGATAATTTGATGAATCTAAAGTTTTTTCTAATGTATAAACTGTTTATGTAATGAAATATGTTTTCATAGTTCGTGTTGTCCCTTATCAGTGCAAAATTATCACAAATTAAAAAGGATTCATGCCAATATTGTCCAAAACCCCACTTTTCTAGGGTGTTTCCAAACTTTTGGAGGGCAGTGTATTAATGTAGCGCCCAATACAATACAAAGCAGTTTCACAGTAATAAACAGTATTATTGTACGCACCATAGCATCATACATTCCAAGCCCCGCCCATAATCTCATTGGTCCAAAATCCTACTATATATAACTGTATATTAAACATCAAGCATGTTCTGATTCTTGCTTTCAGTGTAAATTTCTCGTCAGAGAGTCAAAATAAAAACCAAAAAGCAAAATAAAATGTTAAGAGGCATTTGGCAATTTTAAGTAAGTATATCCAACCTCATCAGGATACATATACTCACTTAAATGGATAGTTTACCCAAAAATTGTGTCGTAACTTACTCACCCTCAAGTTGTTCCAAACCTGTTTCTTTGTTCTGTTGAACACAAAAATAAGATATTTTAAAGAATGTTGATAAATGCCACCCATTGACTTCCATAGTAGAAAAAATATATATATACTATGGGTGCCGTCAATTGTGGGTTACCAACATTCTTTAAAATATCTTCTTTTGTGTTCAGCAGAAGTAACTCATATGGGGGTGATGACAAAATTTTCATTTTTAGGTGAGCTATCCCTTTAAAATGGTAGCAAATCTCAACTGCGTGACTGATTGTATTGTAGAAAAATGTAACTATATTATCGCCCGGCTCTGTTCTGTTAAAAGTTATGAAGATATTAAAAGAGGACCTATAATGCCCCTTTTACAAGATGTAATATAAGTCTCTGGTGTCTCCAGAATGTGTCTGTGAAGTTTCAGCTCAAAATACCCCACAGATCATTTATTATAGCTTGTTAAATTTGCCCCTATTTGGGTGTGAGAAAAAACGCGGCGTTTCTGTGTGTCCCTTTAAATGCAAATGAGCTGCTGCTCCCGGCCCTCTTTCCAGAAGAGGGCGGAGCTTTAACAGCTCAACAACAACAAAGCTGGAGAATCTCACGCAGACAAAATGAGGATTGTCAGTAACGGTGTTCAGCCTTACATTGTTCAAACCGGAGTCGACACTGATGGAGAGACTCAGGAAGAAGTTACAACTTTTAGGAAGTTTCTGAATGGTTAGTGGATAAATTTATGTAGTTGCTGTGGAGTTGATTCAACTCATCCACTAGCATGTGCCGTCATGTTGCAAAACCCGTATGGACGCCCACTATACATAGTGTACCAGTTTGCCCAACAGAGCCATACACACCAAGATAATGTTTATGATTCTGTGAATGGTCTAATATTTTTTTCCAGAATATCGCTCGGACAGAAACGCTCCTTTTTTAGCAATCAATCTTGCCAGGGTCAACTTCAGGCTATCCAAGCTAACGAGACTCTAAATAGTGTTCAGTGCTCGTCTGTGAACAGTCAGCATGCTTTGCTCAAACATTTGCCATGGCGTTAGAACTGGTACACCGTTTTCGTTTGCGAAAACAAAATGTTGGCGCCGTGGGTGGAAACGTGCAGATTAAGGAGCGGTAATATTATTATAAGATCCACTTCCTACGTCACAAGGGGAGCGAAATCTAAGCGGGTTGTTTTTTCACATGTTTGCAGAGAAAGTCTTGCCAAAACAAAGTTACTGGGTTGTCCTTTCTTGGTTGGTAGATGCACCGGGGACCCGATTATAGCACTTAAATACCGAAAATTTCTGATTTTCATGATATGTCCCCTTTAAGATATTATAAACATTAACATCATGATTTGTAAAGCTACTTTGAAGCAAAGTAGACAAACACATTTGACTTGGCCACAACAAAAGAAAAAAAAAAAAATGTTTGTTGGTTTTGTACAATTTGTATATGCATGTATCTATATATCGTGGCAGCCTGCGTCATCTGATACCAGACGCATATTGCCCCGCTCACGCGGCTCTCGGCCTGCCGTGAGTTGTTAATGCGGTTAGTGCTGCCACCGTTGGAATTCGAGCACATGCGCTCATGTATAATATGGTTGCGGTGCGTCACGTGACCTACCTAACGTGGTGGCACGTGGACTGTCGTGGAGGACACACGTCCCCAGGTAACCCTCCAGCTGGGAGGGCTGGCGCACGACTGCGCAGATGAACACAAACACGCAACACACGCATTCACAGGTGTGGAGAGAGAAACAGAGTGTTAGTGGGGGTAAAAGTAAACGTGTGAACAGGAAACAAGAGGCAGATGTCAAGAGCTGAAGTACAACAACCTGACTGACAGAAGCGTGTCTGAACTCTTGACAAGCTAAAAATCACATTGCTGTATTATGTTCATGGCAAAGATTGAAGTCACACAAAGATTTTTTGTCCTAAACACAAGTTTTTTTTTTTTTTGTTAGATTTGCATTTTAACTGAATCTAAAGAACATAAACAAATGAGGTGTATTAAAACCACACAGACAGATAGACACATACACAGAAAGAAAGATGCTTACCTATCATGTCTTTTGTCTTCTTGAAATGTTTATACCAGCGTCCGAATTCTTGACACTTCGCCGCAGACACATTTGCATAGTAAGTGCTGTTAACAATTGAAGAAATCATACTCTGCAAGACAAAATTGTATGTCGTTTAAAATTCACATTCACACACAGTACAATAACCAATCCTGTCATTCTGTGCTGTGCACAATGCAACATTACGTATATAGTATAAAGTGTCATATCTTGATCCAAGAAACGGTAAGAAATGCGATTCATGCACAATTTTTTTTCTGCAGTAATATAAACTAATAGAAAAATACATGTCCCTTTAACAAATGCCACAGAGTATGAAAGAGGGTGCGTACAGGAGGATCTGTGAGGCAGAGAGCAAAGCAGATGATGCTTTGGGGATTTCTGCCCTATATGAATGCAACTCATATTTGCAATCTGTTTTCACAGCCGGAGTTGCATGTTGAGACCACACAATGAGTTCACGTCTCCTCGCTGCCCTAACAGCATGTTTCCTATTCATCTTCTCTGCTTTTTTCTTTTTATATTTTAATACATTTCTCTCCAAAAAAAAAAAAAAAAAAAAANCTGAGATTCTTTTTCATTAAACCCAACACTTAACATCTTAATAGCCCTGGGCTACATAGCGCAGAAATTGTTTTGATTGTTATAAATATTCAAAAGATGAAACCATCTGTTTTTAAATTACAGGTACGGCAGCTTTATCATTTTTATAACATGAGCACTTGGGGACTCGGAGGTTGGGAGGAGGGGGTTCGTGGCTTACAATAGAGGAACACAACACCTTCAAGTTTAAGTTTATGGATAACTTCAGCATATGCTCCAATGCATCTTGGAGCAAACCTAGAGATATGATACAGTTATGAATCTTGATGTGACTATAAGCTTCTTTGAAGATTAGTTTTTGAGGTTACAGTATAGGTTTGTGTAGAAACAGCTATTCTCCTTTGACATCATATAGAACTCTAAAATGTTCTCTAAGACATGGAAGTTCACATATAGTTTAAAGTTTGATATATGAAATTATAAATGACACCATACGGAATTTAAAAAGGCTCTATGAGATTATATGGAACTTAAAAACATTCTCTTATGACATACTATAAAAGTTTTAATTGTTCTTCTATGATATCATGTGGAGTATTTTTTAAAAAGTGTTTTTTTTATGCAATCATATGGAACTTAACGTCTGCTTATTATGGAAGCTTGTTTCAGCCATGAAATAAAAATAAAAAAGGTAATGGTGATTTTTTTATCTCACAATTCTGACTTTTTTCCTCAGAATTGCGAGATATAAACACACAATTGCGAGATATAAAGTCAGAATTGCGAAATATAAAGTCAGAATTGCGAAATATAAAGTCAGAATTGTGAGATATAAAGTCAGAATTGCGTGATATAAAGTCAGAATTGTGAGATATAAAGTCAAAATTGCAAAAAATAAAGTCAGAATTGTGAGATATAAAGTCAGAATTGTGAGTTATAAAGTCAGAATTGCGAGTTATAAAGTCAGAATTGCGAGTTATAAAGTCAGAATTGCGAGTTATAAAGTCAGAATTGNAAGTTTGATATATGAAATTATAAATGACACCATACGGAATTTAAAAAGGCTCTATGAGATTATATGGAACTTAAAAACATTCTCTTATGACATACTATAAAAGTTTTAATTGTTCTTCTATGATATCATATGGAGTATTTTTTTTTAAAGTTTTTTTTTTTTTTATGCAATCATATGGAACTTAACGTCTGCTTATTATGGAAGCTTGTTTCAGCCATGAAATAAAAATAAAAAAGGTAATGGTGCCTTTTTATCTCACAATTCTGACTTTTTTCCTCAGAATTGCGAGATATAAACCCACAACTGCGAGATATAAAGTCCAGAATTGCGAAATATAAAGTCAGAATTGTGAGTTATAAAGTCAAAATTGCAAAATATAAAGTCAGAATTGTGTAATAAACTCGCAATTGCGAGAAAAAGTCAGAATTGCGAGTTATAAAGTCAGAATTGCGAGAAAAAAGCCAGAATTGTGAATATATCACAATTCTGATGTTAAAACTCGCAATTGCGAGTTTAAATTTCACAATTCTGACTTTTTTTCTCAGAGCTGAGAGATATAAACTTGCAATTGCGTGTTATAATGTCCAATTGTGAGGGGAAAAAGGCTGGCATTTATCAGTTTATTTGCAAGTTTCTCACAATTCTGACTTCATAACTCGCAATTTTGGCTTTATATCTCAAACTTGAGAAAAAAAGTCAGAATTGCATGATAAAAACTCACATTTGCGAGAAAAATTTCTGAATTTCAAGTTATCACGCAATTCTGACTTTATAACACAATTGTGAGTTTAAACATCGCAATTCCGAGTACTTTTTTATGTAGTGGCGGAAAAAAGCTTCCATAGCTTATGGCATAATTTGAACTGTTCTTCTAAGATTTCCGTACATAACTTTTTAAAACTATATTAACTTTAAAATGCTCTTTAAATGACATATATGATGACTATATGATGTCATGGAGTTTAGAATGTAACCAGGCTCTTCTCTGACATCATATGGAACTTAAATATGTTTGCTTATGGCATAGTATACAAATTTAAATTGTTTTCATATGGAGTTTTAAACTATATGTGAAGTTCTCCTATGACATCATACAGAATTTAAAGAGTCTTTATGACATTACATGGAACTTAAAAACGTTCTCTTATGGCATACTAAAAAAGTTGTTCTATGATATCATATGGAGTGTTTTTAAAAATGCTCTTATCATCTGCTTATGGCATAACATGAACATTTCAATTGTTCTTATATGATTTCATATGGAGATTTAAAAAGTTTGCCCATGACATCATATGGAACTTTGAAATGTTCTTTATGACATGGGGAAATTTAAATTGTTACGTTTTCATATACAGTTTTAAAAAGTTCAAAAGTTGACAAGTAAATAACTCATTTAATTTGCAAGAACTCAAAATAAAAGTTAATTAACTAAATCTTTTATGTTAATTGCTATCAAAATGTATGAGTTAGTTAACTCAGTACTTTAAGTAAGGAGCAATTAACATGCATGAGTTCTACAAACTCAAAACTTGATAGTTCTGCTTACTTAAAATTGAAAACATTGTAACTGATTACCTCAAATTTTTTGAGTTAGCCCAACTTATTCAGGTTTACAGAAGTCATACAGAATTTAAGTATGCTATTCTACAAAATCATATGAAAATTAAAAATGCTTTCTTATGGCATAATATGGAAGTTTTAATTGTAAAACAAAAATGTTAGAATGTGAATGAAAACAGAACCTCTTTAAGTTCCATATGATGTCACTATGGCACTATATGGAAATTTTAAAAGGTTCTCCAACAGAATCAGCCTGAAAATCCCATTTGGAAGCTTTTTTTTCCCCATGAACAGGTGCACATTTCAGCAGGAGCAGCCAGAAGAGGGTTAACCGCTCACCAAAAACACATCGCTGTGTACGCCTGAGAAGGACTATTAACCTTTACTGCCAAAGCTCATGCTGCTGTAGAAATGAAAAGTGTATAACGGTACCAAGATGAGGAGAAGAAGACCATCTCCAAAAGCAAGAGTGGAATAAGCATGCATACAGGAGGTCATGTTCAGGCGTTTTAAATGTCACAGCCTCTTTTATCGTCGATCTGAATCAACAGTCACGGTGGAAGAGAGCTAACAAACAAAATCAACATCTAACAATAGAGGAGGAACAAAATTACCCACGATGAATCATCAAAGATCTGTTTGAGATCTACTATTCTGAGGCTCATATTGAGTACAGTTGACACAGATGTTGTGAAAAGCTGCGTTCATTAATCACTCGGTCTCACGCCGCACATCTCCCGAGCCCTGTACACCACCACAAACCATGCAGATAAACACCGAGCGCCAGGAGCCATCAACAGGTAATGGGACAAGCCTCTTTAAAAGATAACCATCGAGAGGCCTTATCAGAGCGCCCAGGAAGTCTGTCACGCCGTTATCAACCTAAACCATCTATTTGACTTTCCGTCACGGGAGAGTCGCACAGAAATGCTCCGGATCTAGCCAGGCACTTCCTTCTTACGTGGCATCTTTTAGTCTCCCTGGGGAGAGACTGTTCGCATTATTCCCTGTCCTTTTCATTTTTCTTTTAAACGTCTTAATTAGAGCTTCTTTTTCGTCCAAACCATGAGAAAAGCTCATGTCAAACACGAGCTCAGCCCGCAGAGATGGCATTTGATGGCCATTTGCTGCTATGCAACTACACAGCTGCTCTTTCAGGGCACGGGGTGGGTGGGGAGCTCTTTTGTTGCGGTCGTCTGAGGGGACACAGGGGTTAAGTTTGATCACAGGGAAACATACGTGTGCTGAAAGACGGCTGATGAGCGGGAGGGGCCTCGCACAAACCTGCCGGAGCAATTTACTTTTCTCCTTTCTTTAGTGGTGCGCGAGAAATCGGCCTGACGGCGGTCGCATTATATTGTGCTGAAAACAAAACCATGTTTTTTTTATTGTTTGTTTTGTTTTTTATCCAGGGGGAAGGAACTAGGAATGGGTCAGGATGGTCAATTAATCACCCAGCAATTAACTAGTCAATTAGTGAGGACAACTGGTGAGTTTGTCCATTTTTTTTTACTTTTGGATTTTTTTTCCATGAATTTCAGCATGTCCATTAAACTTATGGGCATTTACAAGACAACATTACAAAATGGAATTTCATTTTCATTGTTCATTTACATGACAACAGTATTTTGGAGGTCTGAAAACGCAAATTCTTTCTATTTCTTTTAGCATTGATATGTATATATACATTTTTATAATATATAAATTTCATTAT
>RJVU01041021.1:1286853-1307611 GCA_003731715.1 Anabarilius grahami
TTTTACGTCTCACTTTTTTTTTCATAATTCTGATTGTTTGCAAAAAGTGATTCTGATGGGATTTTCATAGTAATACAGTATTTTAAACTTATTTTAAATCAGCATAAATAAAATAAAATAAAAAGCGCAGTATAAACAATGTAAGAAAATACTACTACAATGCTGTATAAAGTTATGCACTGCGGTAATGAGAATTTGAGCAGCATAACTGTCATTAAAATAAGTGCAAATGAAAATAGGCTTTCTATAAGCACAACACAATTCTTTCTTTGGATTTTAAGATTAAAAATGACATGTTGACAGGTTTCGTGAGATTCACCCATAACAGTTCACAGCTTGTAATGCATTATCAAGATCATTGTGGTTTGCCCATTGTTTACCCAACAATACTCGCATTCACAACGGCCAGCACTGCTGCAACAGCATCAAAATAAAGTGCATTAATCTACGAGTATGACAATGGCTATTGATTTGGATTTCTATGGCAATTCTGTTCATTTCCACTCTATCAAACTCTGGGCATTTGAAAAGGGACACTTGCAATCTTGGCAACTAGACGTGGAAGGCTCCAGCACCTGTGATAAGGGACATTCTTTTGCCAGAGAGCTCTGGTTCATGTCTTTGAGTAACTCCTTGAGCGCATTTCTTACTGTAGAGTGGGTCCACTGCTCTGGAGGAAGGTCTTCCAGTTTAGGACAACTGCAGGAAGGGATAGAACAAGAGAGAGAGATGGAAAGAGAAAGAGGGAGAGGACAGTGAGCACTGGGCTTTGCTTCTCTGCTGCAAGCGTCCCTCTAAGACAGACAGATTTCATTTGGCGCATGAAGCAGATGCATCTGGAGTCTCTCTCCTCTCTCTCTCTCTCCTGATTGTTCTGATTAGTTAATTACTTTATACAACACATCTGCTGTATTGATGCATGAATTATACATCAGCTGCATGCGGCGACTATTATTTCACGTTACTTCTACCTTCCTGCCTTCATGTGCTTGCTAAAACAATTTAAGGTGTTTCCAGATAGATTTTAATGCTAGACGCGTTAAAAAGGACCTGCATCTAAATACTTTATCCATATGTATGTGTGTTCTGGGAGAAAAAAAATAAAAATGCACGACCAAATCAACACAGCTGCATTCAGGGTGTCATTAATGAACGCTTGTTCAATAGGACGCAAAAAACGGCAAGCTGCCAAGTAAATATCGCAACAACCCCATGAAAAAAAAACATTCAGAGACGTTCGACGCCAGCATGCAATGCAAATTATGGATGAGGAGTGTCATTTCCGCACCACCAGCGTCACCAAACGGAACTGCAAAAGGGGTCATGAACTGAGAAATCAACCTTGAGGTCATCATACTATAAGAATATCCTGTAAGTTTCAGAACTGAAACTTCCTTGTTGGTCCAATAAAAGCTTTTATTGTCACCAGGCCCAGCGAACAACTCGTCCCGGAATGTGTCTATAGATTGGAGGCGGAGTTTCACCTCAGAACAAATCAACACCTACCTCATCATTGCAACATTAGCCCCGCCCACTGGTGTGTTAGTGAGATGAGGAGGAGAGAAGAGCGATACAGGACTAAAATATCATTACCTTTCAAAGGATCCTAATGCAGGAATATGGTTATTTATTTTCATCAATGTGAATGTCTCAGTTGAGCTTTATTTATTTGTATTCGGTACATTTCACTGTGGATTCTTTGGTAAAATCAATCGCATTTCGGCGCAAACAGACTTTTATGCAACGACAGTAATGCAACAACATGTCAGTATCTGTTAATTCGAATGCCTGATCTGATATTAATGATTCATGTACAGTCAGATGTTCTTTGTCTATGTGTCAGTAAATCAAACCAGTGACTAAACGCTCAACTTCACGCTGTTTCTCTTAGTAGGATGAAAATAATCTGTTATTTAAACAGTGATTAAATTATATATAGAAAGCGATCAAAGAATGCTCCCTTTACAATCGCTGGAGCTGTCAATCAAACAGCCTGAGTTTATCAGTGACTGAGTTCTGGACTCGCGCCAAAACTCCCGTTTTTTTCAACAAATCTCTTAATTACTTTGAGTTTGCATGGTTAGTTATGATGAAAGCATTCGTTAGTGTGCAGAAATCGACGAGATCACTGCTTTCAATGTTCATCACTGCAACCTTTCATGCCACGATCTAAATATAATGCCATAGATCTAAATGTAATGCTATAATCAACACTTAACGATTAGTTAACCTTGAGAGCTGTAATAGTAAAAACGTGCTAAAAGTTTTCGAGAGAGTAATACTGAGCTATTTCAGCAGAAGTCTCACAGCAGACACGCCCCTTAAAACAGAGCGTTCAAATCAGAGGGATAAAATCAGGGTAATTTTATTTCTAAATTATGACAATTTTTGATGTAAAAAGCATACTAACATTATAAGTGCACCCCAGGAAACATTATAAAACAACGCAGTTCATGACCCCTTTAACTTAACCAGCGGCATGAGTGACTTTCTGTTTGCTTGATGAAAGTCAGATAGGGAAAATTATTTTTGCAATTCCATTTGATAATGCTAGTGATGACACATGACACCTTAAAATACACCTCCTTGAATTTATCTTATATAAAAGGCTTGAATCTTGAAATTAAAAAAAGCGCAATACTGAAGGTTTCATAGTTCTTTGGAGTAATTGGACGAGCAGTAGTGCTGCTGTAATGTGCAATTAACACATCCATGTTTGCACATAGACACACAAAGAAAAGGAGCGATCGGATCCAGCACACCTTAAAGTGTGAGACAGCCACAGAGCCTCTGGAGACCAGACATACTGAGACAGACAGATATACATGGATGTCTACAGAAAAAAGGAAGAGGTGTGTCTGTGTGCGCCCACAGCAGTGGCTTGTGGGGGGAAAAAAAAACAGTACTGTTTGTGGCGGCACTGTTGTGGGTACAGTACATGGGAAACACTGACCTGTGTAGCTGGATTTTCAGCGTGACCACATGGTACACATCCTGTAACATGTCCGCCACTGTGGCGTCGGGTGCATCCGTCAAGTAGGAAAGAGGCACGGGGTTCCACTTGCCCACCTGAATCAGACCTGTGGTGAGGAAACAAGATTTACCACAGGCAGACACTCACACACGACAGCACACAGGAATAAAAGCCTTTTAAAAAGTGTTTTTGGGCTCTACTAGAACAGGTTTGCATGCATTATTTTCCCCATATTCTCCATTGTTGCAGCTCCTCTCTTCCCAGTCTGTCAGTAACGCTCTGTTTAGTTCCTGTCTCTATGAAGCCCCTCCTTCTGAAAAGCACAATGTGCT
Organism: Anabarilius grahami; assembly: GCA_003731715.1. Classification (NCBI taxonomy): domain Eukaryota; kingdom Metazoa; phylum Chordata; class Actinopteri; order Cypriniformes; family Xenocyprididae; genus Anabarilius; species Anabarilius grahami. The sequence continues at coordinate 1,290,160 of RJVU01041021.1, forward strand.
CTGATTGGTCGACTGGAGCAGTGTGTTGTGAGAGATGTTCTTTGTCTATGTGTCAGTAAATCAAACCAGTGACTAAACGCTCAACTTCACGTTGTTTCTCTTTGTAGGATGAAAATAATCTGTTATTTAAACCGTGATTAAATTATGTATAGAAAGCGATCAAAGAACGCTCCCTTTACGATCGCTGGATCTGTCAATCAAACAGCCTGAGTTTATCAGTGACTGAGTTCTGGACTCGAGCCAAAACTCTCGTTTTATTGAACGAATCTCTTAGTTACATCAAGCATTGTTGCAGCTCCTCTCTTCCCAGTCTGTCAGTAACGCTCTGTTTAGTTCCTGTCTCTATGAAGCCCCTCCTTCTGAAAGCACAATGTGCTCTGATTGGTCGGCTGGAGCAGTGTGTTGTGATTGGTCGAGCACTTCGAGCGTGTTTGAGAAATGTCCCGCCCCTTACCATAACTGCCAGTTTTAACACACTACTAACTAACTCAAACAGGCCCCGCCCCTTTATTCTGCGTATGAATTATTTAAATTGAATATTGTGACGTGTTCGTTCCTGGAAGAAATCTCAAGACTAAAATGGAGGCGTTTCAGCGAGTTCAGAAACAGTGACACACACTTGATATGTGCCATTTAATAACCATATTCAACATAACACATTAAAAATAATAATAAAAAAATACTATCAAAGTAATGTCCAAACCTCAAAACCTAGTAAACTACATATTATAAATGTGCAAAATACATATTTAATGCCGAAATCCATTTAAGATTGACAATTTTAACCAATATTTGTTTTTATACAACACAATTTAAAGGTTGTTGAGAAGTTTTAATGTTTTTGAAAGACTCTTCTGCTCACCAAGGTTGCATTTATTTGATTCAAAATACAGAAAAATCTGAAATATTGTGAAAAATTATTATAATTTAAAATAGCCGTTTTCTATGTGAATATATTGTAAACTGTAATTTATTTATGTGATGCAAAGCTGAATTTTCAGCATCATTACTCCAGTCTTCAGTGTCACATGATCCTTCAGAAATCATTCTAATATGCTGATTTGCTGCTCAAGAAACATTTATGATTATCATCAATGTTGAAAACAGTCAAACTTTTCTCAGGATTATTTTATAAATAGAAAGTCCAAAAGAACTGCTTCAATTTCGATCATTTTAATGCATCCTTGCTGAATAAAAGTATTAATTTCTTTTAAAAAAAAAATCTTTCTGACCTCAAACTTTTGAACAGTACTTATGTTGTGGAACAGATCTGTGGTCTTTCTAGAGTTTATTGTTATGATAATACCATGGTACTTTGTAGTATGGGGTTGTAAAGATGCATTTCTCGGCCATATGTTGTCTTTCGACCAGCACTAAATGAGTAACAAGAAAAACCAAGATCCAAAGAAAAAAAAATTCTGATGGACAGCCTGCGATAAATTACAGGCTGAAGGCTACAGCTCTTAAAATAGCCCCCAACTCCATAAAGCGAGCAATTAGAAACCGCAGGCCCACCTCCACACTCGCTCCCATTGAGAAAAGTGTGATTACAGAGAGCAGGAGGTGCACCTGTGTGTTCCTGCCTCTACCCACAACCACCCTGACCTCGGCATCAGGTCAGCCCGAGCAAAACCATGCATGCGCTACCAGAACACAGCCAACAAATCACTACAAAAATAGCCTCCAAAAATATCGGAGCATCTGCCTGGCGTTCTATGACTCATGATTCTGATCTAAAAGCAAAAAAAAAAAAAAATCAAGTGCATGTTCTGGAGGAATAGAAACGAAAGCATGCCATACCTTTAGCCTGCGCAGCCGAACTGTGCGAGTAGCCCAGGGAGAGCAGAGCCATCTCGATGAGCTGGTTGAAGAGCATGTCCTTCCTGACCAGAACGAACTCAGCATGTTCCTCTTTGCTGTCGAACTCGATGGGGCTCTCATAGTGCTCCACCACACAAAACACCGGCAGCATGTTACCTAGCAGAAACAAGAGAGCACGCTTTACACTTCACAGTCGCAGAGAGTGTTGCATATTCGTTCAAAAATGCTAATCGAGCTAAAAATAAAGTGTGCATTTGCTCAAGGAAGATGCAAGGTGTTGTGTTGCAATTTTGAAAAACCCCTAACCCCAAACATGAGCAATAGGAATAGTTACATTTGTCTAAGCATGCAACCTCCAATTATCAATCGATTATAATCCGCTATAAATAAAGCTGCATTGTAACATGCATAATAAGATCACGAGCAACCAAAAAGCTCTGCTTTTTAAACATGTTAGCGCAATAAAAAGGTTAGGGCTTTAGCGCTTTATTTATTGTTAAGGTGCTCAAATCACATTAGAATACTTCTTCAGGCAGATCCCAGTACCCTTCCCATGATGCACTGTATGCAGCGGATCCCAATGCACGTATAGCCTTGAGGTTTACGTCTGTGTAAACAGTGCGCCGCTATCAGGGAGAAGAAAAAAAAACGAAGCATCTCCGTCCAAAGCTGTCATGTGTTCGGGTTTACTGTGCAAATATCACATAATACCAGCCAGCTGCAACACTCCGGTGATGAAATTTCGGGAACTTCATGATCTCTTGGACTCGGGATCTTTATTTTTACAGGGTTTAACAGAGGCTGGGGGTAATATCAACCTCTTCTATCCGGGCAATTGTAATAAATCTTATTTCTGCTCCTCGCGGTCGCAGTTTCCTAAGAATGCGACCGTTATTCTGGAAAACAATCAATAAATAGGGTAATCATAAGCAGATGCCAGGGAATGTGCTGAATCGAAGCTTTTCCATTTTTAATAGATAAAGATCTAACAATAAAGACTGCTGTGTCGGTTCATTTCGAGATCAATACACGCTTTGTTCCCAGAGAGCTGAGAAAAGCCCATGGTAAATATTATTCAGCTAAAACAATGAATACAGTAGCTACCAAAGTTCAGCAGGCACTCAGCAAAAGTTTCCCATAAATAATAATAACAGTTGCCCAGAAAGCTATAGAACGGAGCAGAGGAACGTGAATAACTAACACTAGTTGTTGTAGCTTAAACATTTCCCCTTTAATTGCACACTGCAATATATATATATTTTACACATAGCGAAATAAATAGGAATGCACTGAAACATTGAAGTCACCAACCAATAAAGATAACCAGGATTTATTTCATCCAAGTGCAAGATATAAGGGTTTTTCGTCCTAACCATCAGTGGCCACAACATGAAACAGAACATTTTATTAGTCACTTTCTGAGTGGTGGAATATCCAGTAGCCCCGCCTATCGTCAAATCGTGAAATATCATTGGTCCAAATTAGTGCCGTTTAATGATTAAACATGATTAAATCGCATACAGAATAAAAGTTTGCGTTTACATAATTTGTGTATTTATTTTGTATTTATATACACATACATGTATATATTTCTATTTATATATAACTTAAATTATATTTATAGATTTTTTATTTTTCTTAAATACATACATGTATATGTATGTGTTCATAAATACAAAATATGCAAAGTACACACACATATATTATGTAAACACAAACTTTTATTCTGGATGCGATTAATCGCGATTAATCATTACACAGCCCTATGAGAATTAGCGATTAATCGCATCCAAAATAAAGGTTTGTTTACATAATACATGTGCGTAATTTACATATTTATTTTGTATTTATATACACATACATGCATATATTTATGAAATATTTAAATGTATATTTATATATAATTTAAATATATAAATATTTATAGATTTTTATATTTTATATTTTCTTAAATATATATACACATGTATATGTATGTGTTTATAAATACAAAATACATTTGCAAAGTAAACATCTAGCGTAAACAAACTTTTATTCTGGATGCGATTAATCACGATTAATCGTTAATAGGTAATTTGGCTGTTTAGCGATTAATCGCATCCAGCATAAAAGTTTGTGTTTACATAATATATGCGTGTTATATATATATATATACACACACATGCATATATATGTGTTTATAAATACAAAATAAATATGCAAAGTACACACACATATTATGTAAACACAAACTTTTATTTTGGATGCGATTAATCGTTAAACAGCCCTAGTTATGAGAATAGGTCACTACAGCTGTTTAACGATCAATTGTGATTATTCGCATCCAGAATAAAAGTTTGTGTTTACATAATATGTGTGTGTACTTTGCATATTTATTTTGTGTTTATATACACGTGTGTATATATTTAAGAAATATTTACATGTATATAAAATGTAAATTACATAAATATTTATTGATTTTTATATTTTTCTTAAATATATACATGTATGCGTTTATGAATACAAAATAAAAATACATAGTACAAACACATATATTATGTAAACGCAAACTTTTTTTCTGGATGCGATTAATCATTAAGAAGCCCAAATGACCTCTTCTCATAACATGACGTTCAGGTGGACAGATGAACTGCTTCTCACTGGAATCTCATCCCAGGACACGGTGGTAAGAAAAAGCACACTCACCCCTCTTATGGCAGGCCTTCAGATGATGTCCAGGGGGTTTGAAGGGCACTCCAGAGAGTTTAGCTCCAGTGCTGCCCAGACGAGACCTGCCGAGCGGGCTTCCGTTCTGTTCCAGGCGGGCCAGTTTAGCCGGAGGGGCCTTGTTGTCGTTCAGACTGTTGACCATCTCACAGTTCTCCTTCCCCAGGCATGTTTCGCTGAGATGCTCCATGATTCTCAGCACCACTGCTCGCTGTCACCTGAAGGGACAAATAAAAGCAAAGCGTCAGGACCGCCATAAAATAAACATCTACAGTTATAAAGATGACTGAACCATATCTGAACATAAACCGTGTCTCTTCCTTGTAGACTGAAATGTCAAATCAAGCCTAATGTTACATGGCATTTACAATGTTTCATGCGACGATCACATTCCCATTCTTAGGAGCATGTATTATGCATGTCTAACCCACTGCAGAATCCCATGTGAAGAGCAAACAAGCTAGTATTTGTACAGTCGCATTAATGTGCAGAGGAGTCCACTTCAGTGATCAGCGCACCGTACAACGAACAAGAGGGACGGGCTGTGAAATATTTAGCGGATCAGAGCTCTTGGAGAGAAACCGAGGGCGCTTCAAGAGCCTAAACTGGAGGTGAAGACACACTTCTCCATGTAAAATACAGGTTGCAACTGTTTGTATTTAATGACACCAAAAGTTTCCCTAAATTGCTTATCCAAGATTCCCAGAAAAGGGACGTGCACCTTGTCTCAACAATCGCATTCACAGTCAGCATGACAGATGGGGTTAGATTTCATCAAACAGGCCAAACAAGACATCAGACATGCAACAATGAATTCCAAAGCAATGAACTTACGTGACTTCATGTGAAAACCAATATAACAGGTATAAAAATGATGAACTTTGTGCGCACTTTTAATGTTCATTCAATGGAAAACAAAACCGTGCATGTCAATGCAAACACTCTTACTTTTATTGCTTTTAATTACTTTCATTGCTGTAACCTAATGCAGATTGATTGTCATATCGTATAATATTTTTGCATTTTATTAAATTAGATAATGCATGTTACATTACATTTTTAAAGTGTATATAAGGGAATTAAATTATCACACAAAAAAAATAAATAAATATATATATACAAATCTTTAAAATCATTCCCCAAAACAAAGAAATAGCTTGAACTCACCACTTTAAGACGAGCATATAAAGAGCTGTGGATGAACAGCGACTTCAAGTTTTGGCAGGAGGAGCACAAACTTCAGCTTTATGTCAGCTATTCTATTCTAAAACATGCACAACTTCCAGATCGCCCACACCAGTGCCTAATATCACATGAATTACAGCGGATAATACATTGATACGAAGCGCAAAGTACTTAAAAACGTAATGAAATTTAAAAAAAAAAAAAAAAAAAAAAAAAAAANAATGCATCAATCCTAAATGCGATCTCCGGTAAGTCTATAGAGTTCAATAGAGTTTACCATCACATCCACCGTCCGTTCCGTACGCAAAATAACGCTAAAAAATAAAAGTAAGCATCGGCGTTCCCTACACATCCCATTGAGCTTCAACAACGCGAGCCTATAGGATCAGAAGCGCTCGTGGATCGCCTCTCATCTGGCCAAACAACAGCACGAAGCCCCGGCGACCTGCCGTCTCATCTCGAGCCGATATGCGGATCCAAAGCAGCTTTAAAAGTGCGCGATACACTTTCGAACGTCGAATGAAACATCAGAGCATGAGAACATTCCTGACGCGCGTCAGCGCTACATTGTATCTTCCGCTTGTTACATTTGTAACATTCGCGCTCGGTCCTTTTCTTTCTGTTTCCCTTCTGTGTGTGTGTGTCTCTCTCTCTCTTCGTCTCTCTCTCTCTCCCTCTCTCTCTCTCTGTCCCCATTAAATTATGAGTTGCATCGGCTCATCCCTCCCTCTCCGCGCTGCCTGCCGCTTCTCCTCATCTCTAAACCTCCTAAACGACGCGATTGAAGACGGATTTCGGGTCCTCCCGCTGTCCTGGAGGAGGATGCAGGCGAAAATAAAGTAAAAGTGCCGGAGAACGAGGATGATGATGGTGGATTTCCGCCTGCACGCGCGCAGGAATTTTTAATCAGCTTGATTAGAGTGAGGCGGTTCTGCATTTATTACTGAATAACACACACATCCTGTACACACACACACACACACACACGCACATATACAGGATGCACATGAATTTCTGCAGAACACTATAAAATTAGCTTGCTTTTTTTTTTTTTGTTGCAAAATAAATAAGCGATCTTTGTTTGTGCACAATGTGGATTTTGATCGCGATGTGTGTGTGTGTGTGTGTTGATCTGTAGAATCGAGGCAAACGCGAATGATCATGTGAACGAGTGTGATGATATTATAGCAGATTTTCTGTTTTTAAAAGTTGCAAAAGAGCCTCAAGAGTACAATATTTCTTATAGCAAAAGGACACGCCATCTGTCAGTGATGCTGGTGCATGACACGCACGCGCGCGCGCGCACACACACACACACACGTGCAGGTGACAGCAAACGTCCAACCCTGAACACACACACACACAGATATCATTTCTGTAAATATGAGCATACGCTGATGGACGTTTGTAATAATAATAATAATACAAATAGTTATAAAAAGGTGTCGTTTATATCTGATCTAACTTATAAAAAGACTTAAAATTGAATGCATTATTATTAGACAATAATGATGTTTACATCAAAACAAGAAGCAAATCATTCTCAATCTTTTTTGATTTAAAAATAAAAGACGTCCGTCAAAGACAACAACATGCATGAGCATTTTATCAGCCACTGAACTTATGTTTTCATAAATAAAAACACAAAGACAACAGTCAGGCAGAATGATGTGCAAGGGTCACAGGTGGTTTGGAAGCAACGCCACATCCTGAATGGTTAAAACGATTGTAAAAGATCTGAATTACTGCACACCTGACTTCACTACATCACGTACTTCAGCTTGACTTGTGTCCTGAATAAATACATGAATAAATATGACCAGTACAGCAGTTAGACCACTTAATATTTCAGCTAATTATTTAATTGTAAACAAAAAAAGACATGGATACTTTGTTTCTGCTACTGTATGTGACTGTAATAAACTATTTTATTCATTGCAAAAATGAAAAAAAAAAAAAAGACCAAGCACATGCCCATGCCAGAATCAGCAATTATAATGACTAATAGGCCCAATAATTAATTACAGTTTTGAAAGCAGGGTATGCAACATGTATAGACATGAAACTGAAGGTGATAAAGCTGTATGAAATCCGCTAGAACATTAAGTATAAAAACAGGAAATGTAAGAGTATTTCAAAAGTATTTCAAGGGGTCGCGCAATACATATCCATTCATCGCTTCAACACGAGTAAATGATTTCGTTAACTTTTTAAACGATCGATGCATCTGATATGTCATTCGTACAGCGTTAACACATTTCCGGCATGGATGTGAATTTGCAGAGAGATTTTTTTTGTCATGTTGAGATGTTGGTCCTCGTGAAACACATCGGGTGGCGCAGCAGCTACAGCGACGCTCATAGATCAGGCCAAAACTGATATCGACAACTGTGTGGAATCAAAAGCAGATCTTTTATACGAGACGCATTCGGTAGATTCACATTGAGACAAAACTCAGAAATTAGGCTATTTTCTAAAATACATTTTTTGTCTCACACTTCAAATATACACTCTACAAAATGCCATGTTGGGTTGAAAATGGGCAAACCCAGTGATTGGGTTAAATGTTTGACCAACCTGCTGGGTAGTTTTATTTAACTCAACTATTGTTTAAAAATTACTGTATTGCTTGCTTAAAATGAACCCAAAATATGTTGGAAATTAACATTTATTAATATTAACTTTATTAACTTATTAATAAATGTTCACCTTTTGATTATTATTGTTGAAATTTTTAATTTCCAACCTATTTTGGGTTCATTTTAAGCCAGACATATAGTCATTTTTAAACAATAGTTGAGTTAAAAGCACGTTGGTAAAACATTGAACCCAACCGCTGGGTTTGTCCATTTTCAACCCAACGTGGGTTGTTTTTAACCCAGCATTTTTGAGAGTGTAGCAACGTTGAAAATACAACGCTTAACATTTCTGCTCCCACAATCCATCAGTGGCCCACAAAAGGATTGCGTAGCTGCATCGTTCCGACTGAAACGGAAACACCGGCCGAACGCAGTGGCCGCCATGTTGCCGCGCTGTGGCTGCAGTCTCCTCTGCACTCGTACAAGAGCATCACACAATTTCTGCCGGCCTTGCCAGGAGGGTCCTGATGCTGCCAACAGGTGCAGACACTGCCAAGAGCCCTGGCACACGCACACACACACACACACACACACACACACCGCCCAACAACACCAACTCTGACATACAGAAGGGCATGCAGATTCACAGAGCAGAAGTGATTTGATCAACTGTGGTTATAATTCAGCTCTCACCTATTTAAAGAAGGGTAAACACAATTGAGGAGTTTAAAATGCCAACATGCTCAGGGCAAACTTATATGCAAAATATAATAATTATACACACAAATGCATGTACAAACAACGCTGCAAAAAATTTACTGTACACTCTAAAAAAATGCTGGGTTAAAAACAACCCAAGTTGGGTTGAAAATGGACAAACCGATCGGGTTGTTTTAAGCCAGCGGTCGGGTTAAACGTTTTATTTAACTCAGCTACACTGTAAAAAATAATTTTCATGTTTTATCACAACATTTTTCTTTTGTCAAAATCAACTTCAATAATTAATGTGGTTCAGATAACATAATATTTTGAGTTAAACCAATCGCCTTCATTGTATTAACTCAAATTTTTAATTTCAATGAACTCAAAATTTTAAGGCAAGCAGGTAACTTACTTTAAGTTAAACCAACAATTCTTTTTTTTTACAGTGTATTGTTTAAAAATGACTGTATTTCTTGCTTAAAATGAACCCAAAATATGTTGGAAATGAACATTTATTAATAAGTTGAATAAATAATAATTAAATTGCTTATTAATAAACGTTCACCTTTTGATTGTTATTGTTGCCTCTAGTAATTATGTGTCTGATTTGTAATTTCCAACCTATTTTGGGCTCATTTTAAGCCAGACATATAGTCATTTTTAAACAAAAGTTGAGTTAATAGAATAAAACAAACCGCTGGGTTAAAACAACCCAATCACTGCGTTTGTCCATTTTCAACCCAACTTGGGTTGTTTTTATCCCAGCATTTTTTTAGAGTGTAAAATAGGAGCTGTTTCCAGCTCATCTGAGACTTTTATTGGCGTAAAATAGTTCATTTGGTCATACTAAAATAAATAAACTATTTTATCTAAGACTTCTTGGGTTTCCGAATTTGAGATGCACGAGTAGCTTCATCTGATATGACATCAGATTCAATATTTGGTCATACATACATTTTTTTGCAAACAAAAAAACAGTTTTATTTTGACTAGGAAGTAAGACCCCAGAGGACAGCATCCTAAAGATGTTTCGTTGTTTATTTAGCCTTTTCCCATTTATCCCAGAATAGTGACACTGTACGTGTAAGTGTGCATCCAAAGTTAGAATCCCTCATGACAACAAGACAGTGCGGTCTTCCTCTCTTCAGCTGCACTGGAGGCAGTTTATCACTCGGCACACTTCACCAGTGCTATTCTGAATGCTCGCGCGCGTAGGTGTTGTTTAGTCTATGTGCTTGCCACTTCCGCAATGTTAAATGTGCATTAACAAGATTATTTGAGGTAGTGTTATAAATCAGAGCCAAGAGCATCTCGGCAGTTTGATAACACAAACAGCATGGGGTAAGTCATCAGTGCCCACCACATACCGAACACAGACACTGAATCAATGCGCAGGCAAACGGGCAGTATACAAATCTCCATTAGAAGCATTCAAAACAAACATTTCCTGGAAACACGAAAACGTGGAACTCATTACAGTCTCGAAATATTGGTCGCTGGCACATTTGAGACAGAATAGAGGAGCGCATTAATACAGTAGTTTGTGGTTGACTGTGCACAACTCACATGACTCGTAAGTGTATTAAATAAAAAACATTAATAATAATAAACAGCAGAAATAGACTCTCCACGAGGGACTTTATACGTTTAGACTGAAGCGTTTTACAATCACATGCACTGACAAAAACAGAACAAACTCATAGTGAACAGTCATTTCTGTCTAGTGCGCACTGTGTAGACTGTAAAAGTCCTCCTGTGGCTTCCTCACATCTGAACACCTGACAAATAAAGTGTGCCAGACTTTTAAATCACAGGAGAGCTTTTGCGGGATCCTAAAGTCCAGCCGCAGACAACCGAACGGCAACAACAACAACAAAAAGACCCTGCTCTTTGAGACTCCCGAAGGAATCCGTATTAATTATTTAAAAACAATTACTAGAGAGAGAGGCTCTTTATCGCTTGTTTATCGAATTATAAAACAAATCCTTCATCTAACAATCAAGAGAGATCAGTTTCAAGGCCCGGGAAATTACTTTTCTGTCACTGCAGTGGGGCAGCGTCACATGATCAAATAATTAGCCCTCTAATTTCTGCCTCGTGGATTGCGACGTATCAACAATTAATAAAGTTAAGCGCTGTGAAGCTCTTTGTCCAGAACTTTTCAAGTTCTCTGGCTCATTTTACTACGCTTTCATCCGTCAAAATGAGTGCAATACTCTCGCTTGATGTTCCACACAAAAACAGGCGATTAAATGCAACAAACTGAATGCAAGAGTTTTGTGGTGAACGACACTAAGGTCATCATGTTCAAATGTGCACCTTAAGTTATGCATAAAATAAGGTGCATCAGAGGCCTGATGACAAAAACACACCTCTTCCCTCTCTTTTTAGTGTTTCTCTCTCTCTATATGTGTGCACGACAAATCAAAAGCAACAAATGAAAGCCCTTGCTTCTTTTCAGTCAACTACACTGCAAAGGCAAAGATTTGTATGGCGTTAATCTGCGTCCCTCCAAATCTCTATAAGTGCATATGTGTGTGTGTAAAAGAGAGTATCTTCTTTAATTGTTTCTTGCGAGTATGTGGGTGGGTATTAAAACCCTGATCTTTTGCAGTATGTGCATTCCTCTGATACATACTGCTTTCTTTGTGTCGTCTTACCAGAACAAAGGATTCGAGAAAACCTACACAGATCGGATAACGACAAGCATAGAAATAGCAGACAATAACATCAGATCAAAACATATGGAGTGTCTAAATTTAGGTTATGCGAAATTTTGCAAGGTTTAAGGTGGCTCCGGGTGCGTATTTCAAATTCTATTAGTGACAAATGTCATTTAGCCCGAGCATGACCAAATCAACATGACGCACTTTTGACGCTTTGTCCTCTTAAAAAAGATCCGGCAGCGATTCTTAAAGCCAGATAAAAGCATAAATAAAAAATAAGAGTTAGCGCTTGAGGAATCAAACGCGGGATGAGATGCGGATTTTAGCACTGATGTATGCAAATGATTTAGGAAAAAAGTTGCTAAATTATTTTCCAGTTGCATGCTTGACTCAGAGCCCAAGCATGCACAAACAATCCTTAATTTTCCTTTCTTCTTTTTTCTTCCCCAAACTGGTTTGAGCTTGTCATCAAAAGTCTCTGATTCATTGTTACCTTTCCTAACTATTAGAAAACAGGGTGGAATCTCCGAGCAGCCGCATATTAAAAAACGAGACAGACCTCTTATTTGCTGGCGACAGTCTAATAAATGCATACGCTGGCAGCTAAACAGGTATTTACCGTGCTCTAACCACAAGTATAATTCTTCTCTTTGCTGAGCTGTTATTTCATCCTAGCGTTCGTGGTGAAGACGATTAATGGTGAGAGACCAACCAAGAAGTTCTTCAGGAATTTTAGCTTTCCTTGATCGCTGTCACTTACAACAGGGCGAATCGTGCGAGACGGAGTGGAAATAATTCATCAAGGACGAGTTGCCTTGATTATACTCTCAGGTGCACGCTGAAAATAACCGATGCGGCGTGCCGGATAATTGGTCTCCGAGGGTCGGGAGGGCGAGCGGCGTGTGCTTCTCCCTGACAAAGATGCAACTTTGGTCTTTACGATATCACCTACTCTGACATCCTGTTGCTATTCGCAGCTCAACGCATTCGAGGCCTTAGCGAGTCTGGCGGGAGAATACGAGAGGATGCTTTTCAAACAAACATCTGCATCTGAGCACGCCGAAGATTTGGGACACAGATATCAGAGGTGCGGGAGAGCATCTCGACAACCAGCCGTGGAAATGGGGTTAAGCGATGCCAGTGAAAAATGGTTAACAACTTTCAGGTTGACATCAAGAGGGCCCACACGGTTTCACATCGGCAGACTGTACTTCTCAACGTGACGCCGTCGACAAGATGTAAGAATGAGAAAAACCTGCATAATAGCAGCGACTTTGATGTCAAACAACACTTACAAGAAGCAAACCTGACGCTGGCAGGAAAAGCTCACGAGCTCTATTCTGAGAATCACTGACCAGATCAACCACACTAATTCTACCCCAGATAACTTGAGGGGCTGAGAGTAATCTCAAGAAGAATAACCTCGTTTTCACCACAGTGACCTCCTAATGAGGGATCAGATATACTCTGACACACTTTTTGTCATCTCATTTTCATTTTCAGGTTACTGCACCTCGATTCAATTCTATACAGTCGACTTTTAATTAATATAACTTGTGGACAGCAGCACCTTCTTGCCCACGAGTAACTGTGAACATCTTCACGAGATCATATGCACTTCCTTCATCAACACATCATCGCATTACTGCAGCGTAATAATAGTAATGTATGCTTGCCACACATAACCATAACAGTAATGTACGTACATTTAAACGAAGCACTTTGTAATATAATTTATTCTATCACACTCCATATGATTGGCAATTAAGAGCAGCAGATATGAATTAAAAGCACACAGACTTTTTATTTTATTTGTTCAGAGTGCCTACAAGCAATTCGGCTCAAAAATTATGTGAATAAATGCATTCATCTGAGTTGTGAAGAATTGTTTTTAATGCTAAGCTCCAAAGCAAATATATATTGGCAGTAGATTTTATAAATACGCACTGTAAAAAAAATATTTTCATGATTTGTTATCATAACATTTGATCTACTTAGATAATGTAGTTCAGATAATATCATATTTCGAGTTTCTGTTGAATTTCCTCAAATTTTTCATTTCAATGAACTCAAATATATACTGAAAGTACTGTAAACACTATTTTCATGCTTTGTTATCACAACATTTTTTCTTTTGTCAAATTAACTTAGGTAATGTAGTTCAGATAACATAATATCTTGAGTTTCTGTTGATTAAATCATTGTATTAACTCAAATGTTTAATTTGAATGAACTCAAATATATACTGAATGCACAAAAACACACTGTAAACACTATTTTCATGCTTTGTTATCATAACATTTTTTCTTAGATAATGTGGTTCAGATAACATAACATTTCAAGTTGATTAAATCGATCGAAACTCAAATTTTAAGGCAACCAGGTAATCAACTAAAACATTTTTTTTTTATGTGCATTCGACTTAACTTAATATTATAAATACATTTCTTTAAAACATTACTGTACTTAAATGTGCATCTGAATCTGCTCGCCTTTTTTTCTTTGCATGCAAATGCATGTAAACACGTTTCACGTTTGCAACTGTAAACATCACAGGGTCCTGACCACTACATTGAACTGCAAAACTCCTGATATATAAAACTTATCCATCACACCAGCTCACAGAAACAGAAAACACACAGTGTGATGTGATTCTCTGCAGGGTGGGCTTTATTTAGAAACATTTAGTTCTATTAGTCATTTCATCTTATTTAGGAGCATGTCTGCCTCTTGACTCCATAAAATGGGATTTTTTCCTCCTTCTTTTTTTCCTATTTAGATCTTATGCAATGCACACATGCATATGTCATCAATAGTGCTACACACAATCCTGACCCCTGATTTGTGTTTAAAACACTCTTATAAATCATTGCATCTGTCAAGACACTATTAAAAATGAACTTCTCCTTCCATTTAGAGATACAGATATCAGTGCAACCTGAAAGTCACATTTTTCCTCCCCTCATTATCAATTGTTTATCTATTGATAAGAGAGATCTCGTTAAATATACAGCAGCGGAGCAGATGCTCAGACACACCAGAGCACGAAAGGAAATACTACAATACCTTAGACAAGTTAGCAATCTCCTCGAATGATTTCCATCCAAAAGTTGAGAACGCTCGTTTAACTTCGTCCCCGCGCTGAGAGATCCAAAGCCGGCGCGCGTCCACAGCTGTGCTCGCTGATGGAGATGGAGGTGTCCCTGCGCGTGCCGCTGAAGTTGGGAGCGCACGGACTGCGCGCAACGTGGGCTGCGGTGCGGGATAGAAGCGCGAGAGAAGGGGGAGGGTTCGAGCTCGATGAGAGGGGTGTCAGGTAAACGAACCGCCCCTCCCCGTCGACATAAGACGATCTGCCAGCTGTGGCGCACCGCGTCTTCTTGCCCCACTTTGATTTTTGGCGCGGCGCGTCTCCACGCGCGCTCTCCAGGGACTCATCCACTTTCACACTCAACCATTCTCATATTTACACACCACATGTTAAAATTGTCAGGAAGGAGGACGGTATAAAATTATTTAAAACTTGCCATCCATAGCCACGGTGTGTTTACACTTCAAGTCGTGCGACTTTTTTTTTTTTTATCTTGATAAAACATAATATTTTTATCTTTCATATATATAAAAAAGCGCATTTATACTTCAATAAGATTTCAAATTTGCATTTGAATTTAGAGCGAACAGCGATGCGCATTTGAAGCGGATGTTGATTTTAATTTAAATGAAATTCAGATATTAATTTTGTTCTTACTTCGTCACTTCAGTGGTTATTTTTTTAAGGTGTAGCCTATATAATAGAATTAAACCAAATCTGCATCATTTCCGTCCGAGATCTGATTTATGAGTTGTCCGTTTTAATCATTAATTTTTAGATACACACTCATAAAGCTATAATTTTCTGCACGTTTTATTTTATCCTGATGTTTTTAATCATTTCCAGTTTGATCCGTTGTTTCAAACACCTGTTTAATCGCGATAAAAACATATAGATCCGCCACATGGATATTATATTTTAAGGCGGAAAAGGAAACTATTGGAGGCAGCTGCAGGAGTTTTTGCACCAGATATGATGATGAATCCTTTCAAATGTGAGTCATCCGACACAAAGATCACGTTATTAGAAAGCTTTTACACCAGAGTTAATGTGACATTTATTCGACAGTAAAAACATACATCAGATACCATCAGATTTCCAGTAGAGCTTCCTCAGATGAAGAGGAAATCATGAACGATTCTGAAGACAAAGTTTTGATTTTAAAAGAAAAACTATTTGAATTAAAAAAAATGATTAATATATTCTCGTGTGAAAGTTCTCTCTCAGCCTGAATAATATCAGCATGCTTATTCATTACATGCATTGTGATCATATAGAATTTACACACATGATGCAACATGAGGAAACCTTGAATGAGTCGTGCAGACCAGAGAGAGATCATACATGACCACCAGCCTCCTGAAGTGACTGAGAACAAATAATGAAGGGCAAAAAACTGTTTTTGATGCATGGCTATCTATATGTTGATTTGTGATCATTTTGATGATGTTAAACGACAGAACTGGTGTTTTTTCAATTTGATATGATAACCAGTTTTAAATTAAATATTCAATGAATTAATACAAAACAAAATGCATGCACAAAATCTAAAGCATTGGTTGCGACAGCAGCGCTCTTTGCATTTGACACTAATTTACACGTTTTTAGGATGAGCGGGAGATTTCCAAACAGCTTTATTTTCTAGCAGACGCACGTGGGAATATTATATCGGAGAATGAGACAAAAAACAGCAAGCAAAATGTGTTGCGACACTCTCACCTTCACGGCCTTTGGCGAGCATCACCTGTTGCTACTGTACAAACTCGAGGGTGTTTGTCCAAATATGTTTGTGCATTCGTGTGTTTGTTGCGGTGTTATTGTCATATGAACGGAAAGTCGGCTGCTATGTTTAACTTCACATCATGGAAACAAATGCACATTTCCAAAAAAACACACTGACACCTCGGACTTGATAACTAGGCCAAAATTTACATAATCACAGAGGAAATCATTAAAAGTATTCTAAAGGCTGCAACGATTTTTTTGTTTGTTTGTTTTCAATGGAAGTGAATTCAATCAAATCCTGAGTTATTATTCAACATTTTAATGGTATAATTCACTTAGGTGCTTCTTATCGTTAAAGCCGTTTCTTGTCATCATCACATTGTAACTGCTTCTCAGAAAAGGCACCCAAATAGTGGCTTCGGGACTCCACAAAAGCCATGATGGTTTCATTTATCATTGGCATTCATAATTTTCAGGTTCTCTGTATGAATCAGCGTCACACATTAGTTTCAGGGGAGTGATCTCCAGAGGGAAATTCCTTTAAGTCTGAAATAGTGATATGAAGAGCGGAGAGAATATCTGGACACTGTAGGATTGGCTTTGGATTATTACACTCACCATCATCATGTGGATGAAGAAAACAGGACGAGACTTTGACGTGCTGTTCTCCAGAGTGACCACAAGAGGGCTTCATGAGTGCTGGAGAAAGAGACACTGATCAGCTTTGATTTACACACATTAATCCAAATCATGAAGCACCAGTTTTAAAATAGTTCTGGCTCTGGATGCTGATTGGATAATGGAGAGCTCCAATCATGCTAAAGTACACTATATAGTAGCAGTTATGATGTGAAACACATTTTCAACAGCTATGACCTACAACACCACCATAGAGAACAACTGTTAACTTTATAATCACAGAGTAAATCAAATTTTAGCAAAGACATATATATATATATATATGAAAATTTGAAATT
>RJVU01041021.1:1313120-1339126 GCA_003731715.1 Anabarilius grahami
ACTTGCCAAATTCACTATTTATTAATTCTGAAGAGGGCTCCACCTTATACTGTTTAATCTCAGAACAGGTTAGTTTGATCAATAACACAAAACTTTTTACTGAAGATTACAGACAAATATACCAGAATACACCAGTTATATTAAACATAAGCAGCATTTGTGACGTCATCTGAAAGGGAAAGTAATTTCAGAGTTGAATCAAATTATTACATTCTGATGAAACATTTCAATGCCGTACTTTTTGTTATGTGGAATAATATGCACCAGAAACACATATTAATAAATTAATTGGGTTAATTTCGATGTCATGTTGACTTTAATACAAAATATTTCACGCTGTCTGCCACGACTGCCATAACAGCTGAGAGTGCGTGTTGAAGAAGTCGCTAACAGTGCAGGTTCTGAAGTACATCTGCACACTGACAGTAGGTGTTAAAGTGGCGGCGTGGGTGTCTGACACAGGAAGTCAACTTAATTGTGTTGACAGAGTCATATTTTTTCTGCCAGCCGAATCTAATGGACAGTAAAATGAAAATGCATGATTGAAAAAGAAAGTCTGTACAGAAATGGAAATAAATCAAACTCAGAGCTGTGGTACATTGCAGAAAACCAGGGTAAACATAAGATTTCAAGTGTTCCCTCTCACCCCGAACAACACCCTGAAATTAATGTTTACAACTAAGAGCCAGGCTGAATAAGAAGCAAGACTGCTGTTTTTTTCATCCAGTCGGTACATTTTAATTACAGACTATATTTATACACCGCCTATGGCAAAATATCAGAGGTCTCGCCTAAATTTAGAAGGTTTTATTATTTTGTTGTTCTCGCTGAACAATTTGCAGTATTTAGAGTGTGTGAATTGTATAGTTATCGTCTTTATTTTAACAAATGCTGATGTTTACAGTACAGGAAGATGTGGTTCTTAACCCAAACTTTGCTGCAGGCCTGTTCTGATGGCTGACAAAGAGCAGGGAAAAACTATGCAAAATGCAAATAATTAGATGCAAAAAACTATATAACCATGCAAAACAAATAAGAAGAAAACACTTTGTTTCAATAGTCAACTTTAGACATTCTTAACTATAAGCAACTACATGTCAATTAACTCTCATTAGAGTATTTGGATATGTTCAGACTGCAGGTAAATCTGATTTTTTTTCTCAAATCAGATATTTTCTGCACTATTAAAAGTGATCAAATAAGATTTGTGTGTCCAGACAAAACCAACCTATCAGCACGGGCTATTCTGGAAACAACATAGGCGTACCCAGTTTTTACACTACCATTGTGTGTCGCGTTAAAGGGTTAGTTCACCAAAAAAATGAAAATTCTGTCATTAATTACTCACCTTCATGTCATTCCACACCTGTAAGACCTTCATTCATCTTCAGAACACAAAATAAGATATTTTTTATGAAATCTGAGAGCTTTCTGTCCCTCCATTGACAGTCTACGCAACTACCACTTTCACGCCCCAGAAATGTCATAAAGACATCATTAAAGTAATCATGTGATTCCAGTGGTTTAACCTCAATTTTATAAAACGACAGCTTTTTTGCACAAAAAAAACATGATTTACCACTTAATATTAATCTCCAATGCGCATTCATGTAACAGCGTCCGCTCCTGCATCAACACAATGCATCGTGATGCTCTCGTGAACATGCGTCGGAGATTATTATTTTTAAAAGAAAGTGGTGAATTATGTTTTTTTGTTCAAACAAAGCACTCGTGTCACTTCATAAAACTGAGGTTAAACCACTGGAGTCACATGATTACTTTAATGATGTCTTTACTACCTTTCTGGGGCTTGAAATGTCAATGGAGGGACTGAAATCTCTTAGATTACGTCAAAAAGATCTTAATTTGTGTTCCGAAGATGAACGAAAGTCTTACGGGTTTGAAACGACATGAGGGTGAGGAATAAATGACAACATTTTTATTTTTTGGGTGAACTAACCCCTTAAGGCTACGTTCACACTGCAAGTAATCCTCAATTCAGATTTTTGCACAGATCAGATTTTTTTGTATAGCTGTTCGCATTGTTGTTTTAAATGTGGCCAATATCAGATTTCCAGTGTGAACAGATCATGGTTCTGAACTGACCTGCATGTGCAAATGAACGATACAAAAGGGGTTGCCAGGTTTTTACCACAAAATCCACTCAAATGCTTCTCAAAACTAGTCCAACATTAGACCAATAGCGTCTCGTGGGGTATCCTGATAAAAATCGCGTTCCGGGGGTTAAATATCGCATTATTGTTGTCGCTTCAACCCACGGAGTTGCAAAACATACAGAAGTAAACACGGAGGGCATTAAAGTAAGCGATTGCGCATTTATTTATAGTGTGATCTGCCGTGGAAGCCAACAAATCTTTGAATAGAGCGCAGAAATGTGACGTAAAAATCGCATGAATTCCGATACGACTGTTCACACTGTGGTCAAAACATCTGACCTGTATCAGATTTAGTACCACATATGAAAGTGGCACAAATCGGAATTGAAAAGATCAGATTCCATGTAGTTTGTACTGTTCACACTGTCATGGGCAAAACAGATATGAGTCACATGTGTGCAAAATCAGATTTGGGCCACATTTACCTGTAGTGTGAACGTAGCCTAAAAGTGATGCAAAAGACAGTTTGAAATCCGATTTGAGCAGCCAGAGAATGTAAAAATCTGATTGGAATTACATTTCAAACCACCTCCATATGTGGTTTGAATCAGATTCAAGTGTTTTTTTGCTGTCCAGACTGCATCTGGATAAAATCTGGATCTGCAAAACATCAGATTTTTGCTAGCAGTCTGAACATGGCCTAAGTAGGCTGTTAGGTTAGGGTTCGGGTTAGTAGAATAAGTGTATTTGTAAAGTTACTTATAGCCAGTAGAATGTCTGTCGATGAGCATCAAAATAAAGTGCTAGCAGATATTAAGCAGACAGTCTACTAAAACTCTAATGTAAAATCTGGGTCCTTGAGCAAAACTAGTTGAGAATCGCTGATCTAAAGTGCATGAAGCAGCACTGAATCCTCCATTCAGATAAATATGGTGATCAGCACCTATTAGATCAGCAAAATGATGATCATGGCTGTATTTCTGGTGCGGTTCAACTTTTACACACTTTACACTCTCTGAACATGTAAGCAGAAGAGTTCTGATACGCTGATAGTTCTCCACCCATGTTAGGCCATGGCAGGATGTTGATTTGAAGATCTCTCGAGATAAAGAAAAAAGCTTTTTTACAGTGTGAATCTGATGAACAAGCAAAAACATGCATCCCTCATACAGTACATGAAATAAACAAATAAATGATAGAAAGTGCAAAGGTAAAACTGTTTGCTAAAATTAATGGTCTAACAGGAGCTGTCAATCAAAATCAACGCCCACCTGGAGGGCAAAACAAGGCTTTCCTCCATTGACTGCCAGTCATTTTTACCAGGTTTGTATTAAGTACTAAGATTAAAACAGACCAAATTCAGTATTTAGATTATTGATGATGCTTAATATACACAGGCAAGAAGATAAACAAAAAAAGCAGTTTCTCGTTAAGCTTTTTCCCATAGAAAACCATTATAAAGAAAACGCTGAACCATTTGAACGTGTGTTGCGTTCAAATTCAGAGCTGTATATAGTATGCATCATCAATAAGGTGTATACTGAATTTGATCTTTTAATATCACTGTTTAAATCACATTAAGTGTTTTTCATGTTTATGTTCATATATCATTATATTGGATCTGTGCATTCGGTCTTAAAGTGACAGCAACCTATAAATACCTGCTGCTGTCTAAGGGGCTGTTCACACGACACCATTTTCTACAACTAAAAAAAAACGTTTTATCCATTTTGGTCGTTTATTTACAAGACAATGGCGTTTTGGTGGCATGAAAATGCAAACTGTTGAAAACGGGTTTCAAAGTGCAAGTTTTTGAAAACAGTCTCCATGTAAACAACAAGAACAAGAATCTGTTAAAACAATGACGCCATGCACATGCTCATCACATGTTTAGATGGAGTGTTTCATCTCCATCTAATGGCCTGCAAGCAGAATACAGCGTATAGTCGTTTAGTCACTTTCACGGATTCATGTGAATAGGGATCGTTTTGACAATGTGTCGTCTGTACGCGGAAAACTCAAAGAAAAAACTTCTCAGTTTTAAGCATATCGTTGTCGTGTAAACGTGCCCTTAGTCATTAATGTTAATCAAACGACAAAACAGCTTTAACAAAAATTTATCTATATTTAATTTATACAGTGAACACTATTAATAGGCCTAATTATTACATTTCTGTACCTGAATGCTACAGTTAGACCTTACTTTATTTGTAACTTTTGTATTTATCTATGCCAGTAATTAGTGTATTTATTCTTATATTTTTACTGACGGTTAACTTAATTAGTTAGGCTAGTAGTTTTTGCTGTGGTATCAAAGAACTTAAAGGGCCCTATCATACACCTGGTGCAATGTGACGTCAGGACCGACGCAAGTGTTTTTTGCTAGTTTCAGTCCGACGCAGTTATCATTTTCACGTCCAGCACCACGTTGTTTAAATAGCAAATGTATTTGCGCTCATGGGCGTGCTGGTCTGAAAACGAGGTGTGTTCAGATGCATTTGTTGGCGTGTTGCTATTTTGAGGAACTGAAAATGACTGCGCCATTGACCAACAAAAACCTGCTCTAAAGTCAATGCCACAGTATTTTTTTTGTTATTTAAAGGGCGCGTTAGTAATATCTGCCAATAGGTGGGTGCACAACTTGTTACACACAGGGACACGCAGCAGCACACAAACATGACAAATATAAAAAATAAAAGGATTCCTCTCTGGAGAAGCGTTCAGTCTTTCCACCTGCAAATTCTGCTATGTAAATAGCGAATCCGCCATGGCATGAGCGCAACTGGCTTTTAAAGGGAATGGGAGATGAGACTCTGATTGGTTTATAGCACGTTGCGCCCAAAACACACCCATGACTCATTAAGAGACTAGGGACAACCCTTTTAGACCATACTTCTGACTCACCAACCATTTTTCCCATCGTTAAACTAGCAAACTTTTGATTCAGACACAACCTAAGTGCACCTGTGCCATGCGCAGATCGTTAAAATAGGGCCTAAAGTGTGCTTTAAGGAATAAATTGAAAGCAAAGTTACATTTGCATTGCCATTGCATTACATCTCACTGTTTTTCTAGAGTCGTGCTTAATGAAAAATTAAATTAAAGCTTCATCAAGCTTAAAAAAGTTCAACCTTTATAAATGCATCTAGTGGTCAGGAGCCATGATTTTTTTTAACCCTTGTGCGGTCTTCGTTTGGGAAGTACGCTCAGGGTCTTTGGGGTCTCCAGAGACCCCAGGCAACAAAATGTTTTTTAAAAATAAATTATTATACAAAAACAGCTTTTTATGTAAAATTCACTTTATAAAAGACCCACATTTCTAACTTTCATTCATGGGGATAACATGGATAATTTGACATGGTTTAGTGATTTTGCCCATCTTTTGGAAAATGCAGTTTTAAAAGTAAAAAAAAAAAGATAACTTTTACCAGTAAATGGCTGCAGAGCTCCACTATTTGCTATTTGACTGACTGAAAGACATCTTTTCACAAATATTTTTCAGTTAGATTCATATCTAAATATTATGAAATCACAGTTATAACAATAAAAGCTACTTTTTGTCAAAGTTTAGTATTTTTTGTAATGAAAAAAATAAGTTTTTTCTCTGCACAAATATGAAGTAAAAACATTAATAAACAGAGTAAAATTACATTTGTTTTTTAAAAAACAATTATTTTGTTACAAAATTACATTTTGTTGCCTGTGGTCTCTGGAGACCCCAAAGACCCTGAGTGTGACTTTTTTTTATACACCAACATAAAAACAAGATATCGCTCCAATTTGTTTTTATTTGTAGATCTAGAAAGTGTTAGCAAACGTCGTTTGGTGTCTAAAAAGACCCCAAAGACCCTATAAGGGTTAAACACATAACTTAAAGCCTATATATATATATATATATATAAATAATTGTACCCAAAGTTAAAATGCATGCAATATACTATTTGCAGATTGCAATATTACATATGAAGCTGCATCTGAAATTGTTTGTTTGTCATGAGTTTTAATGCATTATACTTACTAAAGGTGTGTTCAATGAAAATATAAGTATTATAATGTATTATAATTACAATTATTGTATTATAAAAATGTATTCACAATAAAATTGACAGACCTTTATAATGTTACAAAAAATCTGAAGACCATACGAAACCTAAAAGTGCAAACGGTGCATGTGAGTCTCTCACTACAGTCAAGATAAATATCTGTAAATGTGAAAAAAGTGTGGGGAAGAGAGAAAGAAAGAGTGTGAGAAAACTGTGCACTTAAATCTCAATCCCCTTCAGTTCACCACCAAATTACTGACATGCATCTGACGGCGATGTTTGAGTCCCAGCAGGACGTGCGAGTCCGTTACTCTTGCTTAATTAAACACAGATCTGAACTCAAATAAGCACAGCGCTGATAGAGAATCCTCCATGAGAAGAGTTTGATTCGCCTGACTGGATATTATTAGCCGGCTTATTAAAAAAAACAAGCACACAAATGCATTGGCATTGAAATAAATGGATTCTATAAAAATAAGTTTGCTTTGGGATATTCAGTGTCAAACTCAGACTAAAGAAAAAGTTTCCAATTAGTTCAGGAAGGGATTTTTTCTGCCATTTCTTCTCTTGTTTTTGTCAGGTTTATGACCCGTTTCAAGCACTTGAGCTTAAGATAAATGTAACTTTATTACAGTAATTTGAAGAGACAAACCACACACTGATTCCTAAAATTCCACAGAGTTTGAAGTTCGCAGTGATTGCCTGCCATGAGAAGCTCTCGACTGACAAGCAGGAACACATCACTTGGCGAAAGCTTTTATGAGGGAAAACTCACTGCCTTCGGAGACGATCGGTGACTACGGTACATTTTACCTGTAGTTAATTTGCTGAAGAGTGAAGTTCATCTATTACGCATAATTGCATGGGCTGGAAAGCGGGATGTAACCATGGCAACATCTGTAAGCATCAAAGCACACCTGTGCTCCAGTCAATCATGACCGGATTGGGGCAGGAAGAGGTGAATTGTGACAAAGTTGTGCTGTGAGCGTCGGATTCATTACGTGCATCAAAACAGCATTTCACACCTGATTCTATTAACATTCATCTAAGAAAAGGCATTTTTATGACACATCTTTAACTTTTTTTCAGAAAATCCCCTATATGTATAACATCAATAAGACTACAAACATTAAAGCAGCAGCGTGACATTTAACACATTAGGCAAAGCTGTATTTTTTTCCTTTCCTCTTTAATAAATCTGGTACAGATGGGTACTTAACAAATAACATGCCCTTTTAAATGTTTAGATTAAAATCAGAGAAAGTGTATATTTTTAGATGCTGTGGCACATCACCGTTTCTTTTTAAGGTCACCATGAAATCAAAACTGGCAGTTCTTGTTTTTTACGGAATATTGCTGTATTTATTATAAATGATTTATCCGTGCATATCATCAGGGCTTGATATTAACTTTTTTGCTCACCAGCCACTGTGGCTAGTGGTTTTCCATTTTCACTGGCCACATTTTTGCTGTTGGGAAATTGCATTTTATATGACTAAAGTTGACTTTGTCATGCTTAAATTACTTGATTCTGAGTCATTTTACTTGATTTACAAGATTTAAAACCCTTTCAAACTTTCAAATGCAGATTCAAATCAAGACTACATTGTATATCAGCTGGTATGTAGCTACAGTTATTGTTGTTATACTATATACACTGCAAAAAATGCTGTTCTTACTTACTAGTTTTTGTCTTGTTTCTAGTCAAAATATCTTAAAGTTCTTAAATCAAGAAGCATTTTCTTGACAAGTAAAAATTCTTTTCTTGTTTTCAGAAAAAATACGTCAAAATTAAGTGAGTTTTTCCTTAAAACAAGCAAAGTAATCTTATATCAAACCAAAAATAAACTATATAATCTTGTTTTCAGTTTGGATTAAGATTATTTTACTTGCTCCACTGGCAGATTATTTTGCTTGTTTTAAGGAAAAACTCACTTAATTTAGACTTATTTTTCCTAAAAACAAGAAAATAATTTTTACTTGTCATGAAAATGCTTCTTGATCTAAGAATGTTTAGATATTTGGACTGGAAACAAGACAAAAATTCTAAGTAAGAACAGCATTTTTTGCAGTGTAAAAAGAACAAAGAAGCAAATTACAAATAAATGTAAAAAAAACTTTTTCAGATACATAGGTTTATTTAACATGTACACATTTATTTAACGTCTTTTGTTGTTTGATTAACATTAATGACAGACAGACAGGTATTTACACATGCTTCTGTCGTGAGTCAGTCAGCGTGATTCCGCCTATCTCGCCTTCACTAACAGCAAGTTAATCGACAAAGAAGTGTGATTGAATTGTAATTTTGTGATACAACGAGCTTGGCTACATTTCATTTGGCTGTANTATGTAGAATTCATTTATTTTGTAACAATAATTTTGTTTCTATTCAAATATGAGTTTGTTATTATAAATTAGACAAAAAATAAAAAATACTCCCCCTCCATTGAACCGATTGGAAACGCCCAAACAATACTTCGCACTTTCACCAAAACCACGCAAGTGGTGCTCTACTGTTTGAATGAGCACGTGTAGCACCAAAAATAAAGAGAACCGCTGCCCAGCCAACTATATTAAACTGCTGGTCAAAGAGGAACGTTAAAAAGAATAAAGCATGTACTGAGAAGGAGGTATGAGAATGTTGTGTAATACACTCCACATATATTTTAGCTAGCTAATCCATTGCAATTTAATCAGTGTAACTGTAACCAGTTACCAAAACAGCCGTCATTTTTCAATAGTTACTATAATTATCGATGACAAAAGTATTCACATCGGTATCTTAAATTAAACTGACTTTTGAACGAATTGGCTGAATGAACGATTTAAGTGACTCACTCAATAAAAAAGCGAATTGCTGCCACCTAATGGTGGTTTCAATATTTAACATAATTTCTTTCTTTTTAGAATCACTCAGTTATGTTAGAATTTGATGAATGATACCATACCAACGTTCAACCCCCCCAATGTTGAAACCAAATCTACGCCCTTGCAGACAGGTATTTACACATGCTTCTGTCGTGTGTCATTCAGCGTGATTCCGCCTATCTCGCCTTCACTAACAGCAAGTTAATCGACAAAGAAGTGTGATTGAATTGTAATTTTGTGATACAACGAGCTTGGCTACATTTCATTTGGCTGTAGGCTGAAATTATATTCAACCCGCCAAAGTGGCTAGTGTGGGAGTGGCTGTCTTACAGCAACATCTCTTCTCTGATGACGAGGGCGGGGCAACCTGTCACTCACATGAGATCCACAAATAGCAAACCACAACAATCCAATCAATTCCCCACAGACAAAATCAAGCCCCGCCCTACATTTGTTCTTCTTTGAGAAGCCGTTTCACTCAGATATACGGCACAATAGGGAAGAAAAGATGAGCACAACTTCCTTTATCATTTATGTCGTTCCAAACCTGTATGTGGTTATTTTTCATGTGGAAAATTTTAAAGAATCTTAAAGGGGACCTATGCCACTTTTCACAAGATGTAATAAAAGTCTCTGGTGTCTGAATGTGTCTGTGAAGTTTGAGCTCAAAATCCCCCACAGATCATTTATTATCGCTTGTCAACTTTGCCCCAATTTTCGTGTGAGCAAAAACACGCCGTTTTTGTGTGTGTCCCTTTAAATGCAAATGAGTTTCTGCTCCCGGTCCCCTTTCCAGAAGAGGGCGGAGCTTTAACAGCTCGCGCTTCCGTTGCTCAACAACAACAACAAAGCTGGAGAATCTCACGCAGCCAAAATGAAGATTGTCATTTTGCTTATTAAGCAAATGTATCTTAATTTAAGAATGTTTAGATATTTGTCCTGGGGGAAAAAAAGACAAAAATATTGAGAAAGAACATAATTTTTTGCAGTGTGTCACATGATCCTTCAGAAATCATTCTAATATGCTGATTTGCTGCTCAAGAAACATTTCTGATTATTATCTATGTTGAAAACAGTTCATGTTTTTATGAAAACCATTATAATAATGTTGTAACAACATACAAAACAAGCCTTTACAGTTACTTTTGATTAATTGAATGCATCCTTGCTAAATAAAAAAAAAAATTCAAAGAGTCTTCAACCTGCCCAATATCAACCAATAGAAACAACTGAGAAACACAGCGCTGGTTTGATTACACTGAGAATTAAACGAGTTTCAATTACGCTCTATTGATAGAGACTTTTCACTTCTTTTCTCCGAACAATTAATCCTCCGATATTCCATGTTGCTTTTGACAAGCACTCTACATCACTCCATTGAAAGCAATGGGGGATCCCTCAACCAAAGAGAGCGCTTCTCCCAAACCTCGTTGCCCCCGGTGAAAGTGACAGAAGTCAGTAATTGCCGCCGCCTCAGACGACTTCATTAAGATCGGGACTGTCTGCGCGGCTGATCTCAGAACAGCAGAAACACATCCTCTGTGTCTACGGGCGCGAGCGTTACTGGGACCGGGCAAATATCCACACCATCCGTCATCCTGCTGTCATTAGCTGGTAATGATTTGATTATTTTGCAGATGAATCGTGATATAAATCTCTTTCACAAGCACTTCCTGAGTGAATTAATCAAAAGCGTTTGGGTAGAGCTGACAGAGATAAGGAAGGAAATGTTTGATGTCTGAATTAAGAATCACAGTCTGTCTGCTTAAACTTCATACTTGTTAGTACAAAAGTGGTGCAGTATCATAAATGTATTATTCATTTTTTCCCCCCTTGAGGCCTGCTTATAATTTGCACAAAGGTATTTTATGCCATAAATGGTCATAATTTATTTTTATGACAAGTTACCTTAAAAAAAATATGGATTTCCATTTAAGACACCCAATTTCTTAAATGCCCTCTTCATGCACCAGATAATCCTAACCTAATCCCAAATAGTTGTGGACAGGCTATCATACTTAGATATTATGAACACATGCAAAAACAAGAGAGAACCAATGAGATATTAAATACTGATTATGTTGTAGTCAATGTATGCTTATTGTTTTTCTATGCAGTTTTTTGCATGGTAAAATAAAACCTGCAGCTGTTGTTTGCCTTTTTTGACCAAATAATTTTGTCATTTTGTCAAGTTTAGAGTTTTGTTCTTAAAACATATAAAATATTGTCCTCATATTTTGAAGGTTTAATTGAACTTATAGGGTCATTAAAAACAAAAATCACTTTTGGCCACTGCTGTAGTACCAATCGAATTTGTCTAAGCAAACGTTTCAATAGATGGATTTTGCAATCCTTTGACAAACTATGAATATACAGAAAGAAGTGTTTAAATCTGAAAGCTGTTTTCGTTGTACAATGAAGATTTATCTCAAATTATCAAATTGATTTCTCATGATATGACCACTAATACATTTTTTACTTTTAATAATTGTGTTTCTGACAACTGCAATGAAAATGACAGACCAAACACATATGCAGTCGAATACAACCATCTCTTGTGAATTTTTCAAATGCAAAAGCTTGCCTTTTTAACCAAACCCTGCATGAGTAACACTAATCTACACATAAAACATACTTAAAGGCATTCAATGCCACATTTAAATGAAATAGTGACTCCTAAAACTTTGTAGTGCATACACTACTGTTCAGAAGTTTGGGGCTTTTACTGTTCAAAAGATTTGTTTTAAAGAAATGAATACTTATTCAGCAAAGATGCATTACATTGATCAAAAGTGACAGTAAAGACAAAAATAGATTTTAAATAAATGCTAGTTTGAACTTTCTGTGTATCAAAGGATCCTGAAAAAATGCATCAGAGTTTCCACAAAAATATGAAGCAGCAAAACTGTTTTCAATACTGATGACAATAAAGAGAAAGTTTCTTGAGCAGCAAATCAGCATATTAGGGTGATTTCTAAAGGATCATGTGACGCACTGCAAAAAAAATAAAAAAATAAAATTAATGTTCTTCCTGTTTCTTTTTTTTTTTTCTTCATTACAATTATCAAACATTCTTAAACCATGATACATATACTTAAAGGATTAGTTCACTTCAGAATTAAAATTTCCTGATCATTTACTCACCCCCAAGTCATCCAAGATGTTCATGTCTTTCTTTCTTCTGTTGAAAAGAAATTGACCAAAACATTCCTGGATTTTTCTCCATATAGTGGACTTCACTGGGGTTCAACGGGTTGAAGGTCCAAATGTCAGTTTCAGTGCAGCTTCAAAGAGCTCTACATGATCCCAGACGAGGAATAAGAGTCTTATCTAGAGAAACCATCGGTCATTTTATAATTTTTTTTTAAATGTATATACTTTTAAACCACAAATGCTCGTCTTGCACTGTGCCACGCATTACGTAATCATGTTGGAAAGGTCATTTAGGCGTAGGCGGAAGTACCGATCCAGTGTTTACAAAACGAACGTGCAAAGACCGTCAAACGGCCTTTACAGAAAAAGGTAAAACAACGATGTCGAATGATTTTGAAGTTGGAGGGTTTTTCGCCCTACTGCGGTACGCCTACGTCAAGCGTGACCTTTCCAATGTGATTACGAAATGAGTAGCACATCGCAAAGCAGTGCAAGATGAGCATTTGTGGTTAAAAAGTATATAAATTGTTATTTCAAAAACCTTAATTTCTTTTCGACTGAAAAAAGAAAGACATGAACATCTTGGATGACATGGGGGTGAGTAAATGATCAGGAAAATTTAATTCTGAAGTGAACTAATCCTTTAAGAAGCAAAATGACGTAAGATATTAAGTCTTGTTTTCTTGATTCAAAGGGAAAAGAAGTTTATTTTTCTGACCCCACTGGCAGATATTTTTAAATATAATATAATCACAAACTCGGACAACAAGACTTAACATCGTATCTTATTTTGCTTCTCAAGTTAATGTATCTTGATTTAAGTATGTTTAAACATTTGTAATGTAAAACAAGGCAAAAATACTGTGCAGCATATTAGAATGATTTCTGAAGGATCATGTGACGCTGGACACTGGAGTAATGATGCCGAAAATTCAGCTTTAATCACTGGAATAAATTATTTTTCACAGTACATTCAAACCAGCTATTTTAAATTGTAATAATATTTCACAATTTTTACTGTATTTTTGATCAAATAAATGCAGCCTTGGTGAGCAGAAGAGACTTTCAAAAACATTTCAAAATCCAACCGACCTCAAACTTTTGAACGACAGTGTATGCGAATACAAATAGGACAGAACTCTGGGAGTGAAGGCAGCTCTTGGTCCACAAGCTCTCAGACACCTCCAGCCAACACGTTTCTTTTATCCCTTTCAGAATTCAGCACGATGCAAATGGCCTCTTGTGGAAGGCATATCATCCCCATCCACCTCTCAGCGATCACTCCAGGGATGCCAGCGGCTCCGAGTTGGCCGAGATTCCCGAAGGGACACGAGGGGGTTTAAGCCTCTGCCGTCCAGTAAACCCACAGGCCTGCAGCCCTGGGAAATGTGGCTAATTGTGAGCACCTTGGCCAGGGCTCTCCATTTGCCTTAGGTTCGCCACAGCTCAAAAACAAGTCGAACGGTGCCCAAATATGGAGCAAGTGGGCCCAGAAATGTAGGGGGAGCGTGTCTTTGAGTTAATCTGGATTGGCGCCGATAAGAGGTGGCGTTCCTTTCTGCCGCATATCGCCGTCTGACACCGTGCGAAGGCTTGGGTGGATGGCGGCGGCGCGTATTGGAGCACTGGAGGCGAAAGCAGCGTGTGCCAAAGCTGGACACTTCCACACCGACATTCTTCAACAGCACGGATGGCATCGGTGTTTGTTCCCGATCTGAACCATATCGGTTAAAACATAAGGTCTGTGCTTTAAAGATTAGGTGAATTCAGGATGCAGGTGAAAATTGCATGCAAACGTCATTATGCATTTCAGCAGGTTGAGATCATAAAAGCCATATTTACCTCCAATATTGACTGCGCGTAGTTTCAGAAACGCTCATGACCGCAAAACTCTTTTATAATTGGTAGGAAATAACCCACACAGATGTGAAGGCAACCACAAAGACTTAAGGTCAAACTTTTCCTTCCACACCTTGATTCTTTTAAACAGCTAGTTGAAAATAACTGACAGAGACAAACCTTGATTTGTGGACGTCCACGTGTTTTGAGCACTTCACAATCGCTCTTTTAAAGAAAGAGTGAATGTGTGTTTTGATAAACAATTTATTGAATTTGAATATGTAATGCAATGCAATTTGAATACGTAATGCAATGCAATCATTCAATTTCACGAGATTCCCATCAACAACTAGTAAACGAGACGGCGGCGTAAATATGTATTCACTGTGAACAAATAGGGTCATTTTTTTGCGGTTTGCATGGCTTTTGGCACTTTAATCTTTCATTTTTCTGAATTTTGTCACAAATAAAGTACAAATCAACACAAAGCACACCTTAGCCTATCATGCTTATTTTGGAAAGACCGACGATGGTTTGCTTCAAGTAAGCCGTAGGAGTTTTGAAACGGAAAGTGCCACAACAAAGAGCAAAAACACCCGATCCTGCTCAATACAATGAGTAACTGTGAGTAATATCAAAAGTGTGGAATTCATTGTAGTGGTATAAAGATTCAAAATGACATTTAGAGTATTTCCCTAATTACTGTAAAACTGATTTCTGAATCTGTCGTGAGTTTCATGCCGTGGGAATACTGTACAGAGACGATGTCTCATCTTCAACTGTCTCTGAATGAATTTCTGGCCAACGAATTAACAATCTCTGTTGCCACATTATGCAAGAGCAAGTCATTTAAAATGTATAAATAATAGTTTTTTCTGGGGTGCACAGATATGGTGAGGTATTTAGAGACAGAGGGAGGTTTATCACATATACTGCACCACATATATTTCTAATATAATATATATGTATATGTGTCTGTGTGTATTTATATATGTGTGTTTGTGTATGTATATCACATCATGTATGTGAAAACATTAATAACTTGTTACCATGGAGAATGCAGTACCTTTAAAAAAAAATGAAACGACCCACACTTTTTACTCATGTTTGTAGTTCTGAATTGAATCCGCCTCCAAAGCGCTGTGGGTTGTGGGCAATATTAGCCGTTATAGTGTGCACAGTGTCATGAGAAATCAAGCCCCCCCCCCAAGGAACCGGGTCTGCTTTAGGACCCAGGCGGTAATGCCTGATCAAAAGTTGTTATCGTGATTTCTTGACTAATTATAACCTATTTCACTACTGTATGATGTTTATTACATTAAGTGCACAAACAACATGCTTGAAAATATCAAATTAATTCCTATGTATTGCATAATAAAAGAAACTGGAAACATATTGGAAGCAAAAAACATACCTAATATAAGACAAAATATAGCTTCAGTTATGAACCATGTAATTTAAAAGACATTAATGGTCATTACAATGCATTTTAAATAATATAAATCATAACATAATTTTGCAAGAATTATAATCAGGCACTAAAAATACTACCCAAGTATTTTTCAGATGATTTCTCACCACATCGGATCCACACTTCAAAAAATCTACCGGAAAGACTATGCTTTGGGACACACTTATTTTAATCTCACATACTATTTAGGATGGATAGTATGAATGCAGGGACTGTGTTTTTTAAAGACAAGAAAATACAACCCGTATCCCAGAAATGTTGGGACGTTTTTTAAATTTTAATAAAATGAAAACTAAAAAACTTTTAATTCACATGAGCCAATATTTTATTCACAATAGAACATAGATAACAGAGTAAATGTTTAAACTGAGAAATTTTACAATTTTATCCACTAAATGAGCTCATTTCAAATTTGATGCCTGCTACAGGTCTCAAAAAAGTTGGCACGGGGGCAACAAATGGCTGAAAAAGCAAGACATTTTGAAAAGATTCAGCTGGGAGAACATCTAGTAACTAATTAAGTTAATTGATATCAGGTCTGTAACATGATAAGCTCTAAAAGGGATGTCTTAGAGAGGCAGAGTCTCTCAGAAGTAAAGATGCGCAATCTGTGAAAGAGTGCGTAAAAAGATTGTGGAAAACTTTAAAAACAATGTTCCTCAACGTCAAATTGCAAAGGCTTTGCAAATCTCATCATCTACAGTGCATTACGTCTTTAAAAGATTCAGAGAAACTGGAGAAATCTCTATGCGTAAGGGACAAGGCTGAAGACCTTTATTGGATGCCCATGGATGACACTGCATCACTCATCGGCGACAATGAGTCAATGTGTCAATGACATAACTAAATAGACCCAGGAATACTTCCAGAAACCACTGTCGGTAAACAAAATCCGCCGTGCCATCTGCAGATGCCAACTAAAGCTCTATCATGCAAAAAGGAAGCCATATGGTCCAGAAGCGCCGTCGTGTCCTGTGGGCCAAGGCTCATTTAAAATGGACTGTTTCAAAGTGGAAAAGTGGTCTATGGTCAGACGAGTCCAAATTTGACATTCTTGTTGGAAATCATGGATGCCGTGTCCTAAAGAGGAGGGAGACCTTCCAGCGTGTTATCAGCGATCAGTTCAAAAGCCAGCATCTCTGATAGTATGGGGGTGCATAAGTGCATACGGTATGGGCAGCTTGCATGTTTTGGAAGGCACTATGAATGCTGAAAGGTATATAAAGGTTTTAGAGCAACATATGCCGCCCTCCAGACGATGTCTATTTCAGGGAAGGCCCTGTGTATTTCAGCAGGACAATGCAAAAACACATACTGCAGCTATTGTAACAGCATGGCTTCGTCGTAGAAGAGTCCGGGTGCTGAATTGGCCTGCCTGCAGTCCAGATCTTTCACCTATGGAGAACATTTGGTGCATCATTAAATGAAAAATAGGTCAAAGATGACCACAAACTCTTCAGCAGCTGGAAACCTATATCAGGCAAGAATGGGACCAAATTCCAACACCAAAACTCCAGAAACGCATTACCTTGATGCCCAGACGTCTTCAAACTGTTTTGAAAAGAAGAGGAGATGCTACACCATGGTAAACATGCCACAACTATTTTGAGACCTGTAGCAGGCATCACATTTGAGCTCATTTTGTGCAGAAAATTGTAAAATTTCTCAGTTTAAACATTTTTTATGCTATCTATGTTCTATTGTGAATAAAATATTGGCTCATGCGATTTTTTATTAGTGAAGTGACATGTGGCCAAGGTGACCCATACTCGGAATTTGTGCTCTGCATTTAACCCATCCAAGTGCACACACACAGCAGTGAACACACACACCGTGAACACACACCCGGAGCAGTGGGCAGCCATTGCTGCGGCGCCCGGGGAGCAGTTAGGGGTACGGTGCCTTGCTCAAGGGTCTCACCTCAGTCGTGGTATTGAGGGTGGGGAGAGCGCTGGACATTCACTCCCCTCACCAACAATCCCTGCCGGACCTGAGACTCGAACCCATGACCTTTGGGTTACAAGTCCGACTCTCTATCCATTAGGCCACGACTGCCCCTGGTCACTGATTTGAAAGTCTTTTAGTTTTAATTTTATTCAAATTTAAAAAACATCCCAACTTTTCCAGAATTTAGGTTGTATGACGAGGCATATCTCACCCTCGGATTCACCAGTACAGCCGTGGGTAATGAAAAGAGAAAAAATATTAGCTTCTGAAAGTATGAAGCCAAACAAAAAATACATAATCACATAATGTATGTAAAAACATTGATAACCTGTTACCATGGAGAATGCAGTACCTTTTAAAAAATTGAAACAGAAAAAAACATTCTTTAACCCACTGCACTGACCTAAACTATAAAAAAGACAAAAAACACCCACATTTAATTGTACCAGATGATTGACAGAAAGCATGCAAGATCTTATGAGCTATATAAATAAATGCAAGAAGTTTGTGCTATTTTTATCAACATTAAATGAACATGTTAGTATCAGTTTCTTGAATATAAGATTATTCAAGACAATGAAGTTTACCTCAGAGGAAGACCTCGGACACTGTCCTGCAAGTTAAATACTTTTGCTACGTTCACACTCCGAGCCTTCTGATTTTTGCTCAGATCACATTGTTGTTTTAAATGTGGCCAATATCAGATTTCCAGCGTGAACAGATCATGGTTCTGAACTGACCAGCATGTTCAAAAGAACGATACAAACAGGGATGCCAGGTATTTAACCACAAAATCCACTCAACTTGCTTTTCAAAACTAGTCCAACACTAGCCCAATCGCGTTCCGTAGGGTATCCTGGTAAAATGGCATGTTAGTGCGGCCGCTTCAACCCATGGAGTTGCAAAACAACCCGCGGCAACAATGAAAAAGTAACCCAATTCTGCAGGAAAATCGCAGACTTGGCAACACACACAGTGTGCTGTCATATGGAAGTAAACATGGAGGGCATTCAAGTAAGTGATTACGCATTTATTTATAGTGTGATCTGCCGTGGAAGCCAGCTAAATTACGCGCAGACAACATGAAAAATAAAGACAATGATGTGACAAAAGAGAGCAGAGTTTTGAAACTTTTATGATATGAGCCGTCATGTTTTGCATGTATTATAGAGCTGTCGAGTTCTGACACATCACCATCCTTCTACTGACTACCTTTCGCAACTCTCTTGATAACATTGGGTGTGTAAAATCTTTGAATAGACTCCCATGATTGCAGAAACGGGACGTAAAAATCGCATGAATTCCGATATGACTGTTCACACTGCGGTCACATCACAACACATCTATCGGATTTAGTACCACATATGGCACAAATCGGAATTGAAAAGATCAGATTCCATGTGGTTTGTACTGTTCACACTGTCAAAATCAGATTTGGGCCACATTTACCTGCAGTGTGAATGTAGCCTTAGATCAGATCCCATAGGCCAATGCCAAGATCACTGCTTGATTCCCATGAAACGTTCACTTTGGAAGCATCTGTAAAAGGAAAAACTATCAAATGTGGCATAACATCAGCTCGACTGCATGGTTCTGCATTAAGCATAGTAAACAAGATGATGAGTCAACTTCAAATGTCACAATTAACAAAACAACGTGTCTACAACAGCGACGCAGCGCAACAGAAACAGAACCCATTATAATCAGTGATGCTGTCTACACTGGATGTGGCGACACGACACAACTAATTTCCGACAGTAAACTGATGCCCCGTTCCGTTTCTGACCAACTCCAAGCGGTGTAGACACTTGCTGCATCCCAATTTGCCTACTTATACTACACCCTAAAAGTATATACTCTTTTTGTGAAGAAAAAGTACATACTTTTGAGAGTGTAGCAGAAGCTTTGGGACATATAATATCTTGTCATAAAATAGCTTCTTTAACGGCTGCTCTTATAGTTAAACGCATCTTGTCACCGTAAACTGGCCTGTCAATCATCTTGTCACAGTTAACATCTGCCGCATTTCATTTCATTTAATTTCCTACTGTATCGGAGAGAAATGCAGTCGCACGTTGATCTGCCAGTCGTGGGTTTTTCATGCATAGACTCTCCTCATGTGTTTGCATAACGATGCATTTAAAAGTTAATAGCCAAACGGATCTTTATAAAAGTTCACATTTTTGTTGCAGATGAAATATAACACGGATAACATTAAATATTTGTTATCACTTTATCTAAACCTCTCTTTATCTAAAACACTTTTTACTCATGTTTGTAGTTCTGAACTGAATCCTCCTCCAATGCGCACGGTGTCGTGAGAAATCGAATCCCCCCCAAGGAATCGGGTCTCTTTTAGGACCCAGGCGGTAATGCCTGATCAAAAGTTCTTATCATGATGTCTTGACTAATTATAAAATCTTCCAGAAATAGTAGACCATCCGCAGACTTCTGGCATACTCTTTTCAACATACTATGCTTTGGGACAGACTTATTTTAATCTCACATACTATTTAGGATGGATAGTATAGACGCAGGGACTGTGTTTAAAGACAAGAAAATATGACGGGGCATATCTCGCCCTCGGATTCACCAGTACAGCTGTGGGTAATGAAAAGAGAACAGCCTCAAAATATTAGCTTCCGAATGAACCAAAGCAACAACGACAACTCTGTATTTGTTGTTCGCCTGCAGAGGTGTCATGACTCCAGGTAAGGCATTCCTCACGGAATAGTAGTTAAAACACCGGATAATTCCATTCTCTTGAAATTTCTGGGAGCCATGGAGTTTCAGATAAAGAGTAATGAGAAAATAACAAATGCATCAAGAGACACAAGTGGACTAATGGAAAGTTTGATTGTGTTAGTTGAGCCACATTTAAAAAAACAATTCCTATGTGAAATTAAACACTGCTAATTTGACTTCAATTAAACAGTGAGCTATAAATGCTCTGTTCGGTGATCAAATGTTCACATGCAACAAAATGTAGGGTCCCAAACCATTACATCCAAAATAACGTGGGTCCCCAGAGAGGATCCCGGTATCTGATCCTCGTAAGTGACAGCTGATGGCTTCAGAAAGATAATTAAGTTTTCAATTAGAGGTGCATCTGACATTGCAATTGTATCTACTTGAACAACTAAGGAGCGACTGAAGGAGATGCAGATGTATTATTACTGCAAACAAACAACGTGCTTTCCAAACAGATGTCATGATTTCTGATGTCTTTGTGTGACAGCTACATCAGAGAGCAAAGGCGAAATACGTGCTAAAATAATAATTATGACAGAGTTTGCACAGTGTAAAGTCTCTCAAAAGAGGATGATGATGATGATGATAAAGCTGCGTATCCATTTTTATTTTCTTAAATGATGTAATCTGCAATAAATAAAAACATGCAAACGACACAAACAAGCAATAAAATAAATACCACATACAAACAATATAAAAAATGCAAATAAATAAATCTTAAACATGCAAAGACATAATTCCTAAATAAATAAAAACAGCATGAAAACAAATACAAACAAATAAAACATACAAACAAACATACACATACATGAAATGTGCAAATAAATAATACACTTGCAAACAAAGAAAAATATCGATCCAAAATAAATACATAAATCATGCAAACAGATACAATCAATTAAATAAATAAAACATGCATACAAATACACAAATGCATGCATACAACATGCAAACAAACAAACAAACAAACATGTCTAATAGACATTCAAAATAAATAAATAAATACAACATGAAAACAGGTACAGTCAAATAAATAAAGCATACAAACAAATCCATACATACAACAAGCAAATAAATAAATAAATGCAACATGCAAACAAAGACAAAAAATAAATAACTAAAATGTATAAATACATAAAACACACAAAGATACAATCAAATAAATAAATAAAACGTACATGCAAACAAATACACAAATGCATGCATAAAACATGCAAACAAATAAGTCTAAAACATGCAAAGTTTGAAAATGGAAAATGAATAAATAACATGCAAACAGACAAAAAAAAAACTCAATAAAAAAGTAAATAAATAAATACAACAGACACACAAATGCATACATAAATCATGCAAATAAATAAATATGGTTAGATAGTAAATTATTAATTATCACATTTTTTTTCTTTTGTCAAATCAACTTAGATAATTAACGTGGTTCAGATAACACAANNNNAATTATATTATATATATATTAAATATTTTGAGTTTCTGTTGATTAAACCAATCGCCTTCATTGTAGTAACTCAAATTTTTTATTTCAATGAACTCATATTGAAAAAAACAAAAACAAATAAAACATACATACAAACAAATACACAAATGCGTGCATAAAACATGCAAACAAATAAACATGCAAACATGCAATACAACATGAAAACAAAAACAATAAAAAATAAAAGCATACAAACAAATACATACATAAAACAAGCAAATAAATAAACAAAAAACATGCAAACAGACACAAAAGGAAAATCCCAAATAAATAAATACAAACAAACACACTAAATCATGCAAATAAATAAATATGGTTAGGATTTTAATGCATTCTACAATAAATGCATTATATTCTGAGTGCAGAAGAATAACTGAACTGGGCTGGCAGTTGCATCTAAGCAAAACCTTTGTTAGCTGTCCAAAAACACGCAATTGTGTTTGTGCTGAAGATATACTACCCACTGAATCTGATAGATTCAATTAGTGAGAGTCTATTAATTTTGTGCTAATATCACGGCACATCCTGCTTTTTTTAATTGAGCCGGTTGCAGGAGCGCTGCGGTTCAGAGAGGAGAGGAGTCCGTGTCTGCTCATTACACTAGCCGAGATCTACACCTGGGGTTCATCCAAACTCAAGGCCGAAGGCCGTGGAAACATGGGCCATAATTACACATGGAGATGCTATAGAATCATTTATGTTAATGCAATCACAATGAATGTTTTAGTGATCCTGGGAAAACCAGAAGGGTGGGGGGGGGAAAAACAATGTGTGAAAAGGATAACTGGATAACAAAAGGCATAAATTCTGCATTTTGAGAGTAGCGGGTTTCCGTTCGGTCGAGCGCCTCAAACCGACCACGGCATTCCCAAAAATAACCTCATCTCATCTCCATCACAACAAGGACTTAAATCAAATATCAGCTTCTGAGAAGCAAGTCATCCATTTATAGTTGCTCTTACATATTGTCTGCAGCAAAAAAGCGCCGTATCTGTCTCTCGAAATGTGTCAGGAATTACAGCAATTTTTGCCTCCAATTCCAAAAACATGCATTAAACCCCTCCTTAGGAGGTGCCATCGTTCTTTTCTGGTGCAAGCTAAATATCGCAGCGAAACACGGCTGTTCGAGGCAGCAACCTGGCAGCCGGATGAGAATAACCCAGCACAGGAAGAAAGCATCCATGTTATCATGCGCACACATGTGGCCTGTGTAAAGATTAAGCCGTATTCATCCCCGGCTGCCTGCTCTTCTGCCTCAGTCCATCACAGATATGGCACCGATTCAGCCAGGAATGCAGGAGAGGTGCCACGGATTTCACACGCTCCCCAAATCAGCGGGACCCGAGACGCCGAGGTGTGGTACTCTGGTATTGCCTCCCACCCCCCCGGCCATAATACCGTGCTTGCGAAAACGGCATCGACGTTCGCGCTCCCAATAATAATAATCCCTGGAATTCCCTAAACGTTGACTCATTCACATCTTCCTGGGAACATGGCTCGGAAAAGCTCTCTTTGGCTTTTTAGAAGATCGTTTATTTAATATTAAATTGACAAGATCAGACGAACGCTTGATGCAGACGCTCGATAACGTTAAGAATATAGGCTTGAATGTTTCCTAACCCTGGATAAGGAAGGGCCGCCCGGGTTCGGGGAAGAGGCTTATGCCGTCAGAGCCACATTGGGACCCTCTACGTGTTAAGCCCCTAATAATTCCTGCTGTTTGCTTCAAAAGGAGACACACAAAGACCAGACAAAGTGATGAATGCCGTGTCTCTGGTGCTAGTCGGCCCATGCGAACAATGAACAAGTCGGGCTCACAAAGGAGGCCTCGCCGGTGGGAGCGGCTATTAGGCCACGTCATTCTTTCAACCAGATTCAGTCCTAAAATCCAGATTAAAGTACAAACAGGGCCGTAACCACCATAGACCACCATACAATGATTACAAATAAAATAATAATGAAATGTAAATTAATAGCATTAATAATAATTCATGTTGGTAATCTTTGTTTTGTTTAAAATATCTATTTTTATTTTAATTAAGCTATAAACTAATTAATCACACATTTTTCTGTAATTAACTGCGATTAATCGCACCTAACCTTAAAGTTTTTAATATATTTTTTATATTGTAATAATTTTATTTTTTATATTTTAAATATTTGATCTAACNTGATCTAACAGATTCAATTTTTTATATTTTATAAATTTTTTTATATATATTTTAAAGGTGCTCTATGTAAGTTTTTGACTGTACTAAAGCATAAAAATACCATAATATGTTATTTATTAAACATGCTCAGTTCACATATTCGTTTCTCTGAAAACCATTGCCACAGCCAGTTATTTTACTTTGAAATTTGCGTTCCATGTCGGAATTTCTGTTTTTGTTTCGGTCTGTGCAAGACCACACATTGCCAATTTACCCAATAGTATTTCTCCATCCCGGGTTGCCAGTTGGCGGAAAACACATGCAGCGAATTGCGGCCATGGAAGCCAGCGAACAGACTGGGTCAGAGATCGCAGATTCTCCGACCTAAAAAGCCTCAGCATCTATCTAAAAATCGGGAATGAACGGGAGCATATTAAAACGCGATATCAACTCATCATAAATCAATAAATCAACTAATTATCTTACGCTTTAAGTCTCCTCGCCTTCCAATTTCAATTGACCCTTCGCAAAGACCCGCCCCCCTTAGTTACTGTTGCTTTGTCCGACAAGCCATGGCGCTGTCACGCCACTCAGAGGGAAAAATACATTGCGGAGCAAAGAAGACACTGACAACACGTCGATAGACAAGACAGAGCAGGTTACTTATGATATTAAACAAAGTTCAGACTTTCAAAGTGTGTAATTCTTTAAAAAATTTGAACAATAAAAAGCGTTTTGTGGCTCTTTAATGTGTCGTGACAGATCACTGTAGCTCCTCAGCTCAAGCGGCTCGTGAACCGATCATCTCTTCCTACTAGATCATTTATAGCATCAAATAAACATGAATGAACATGAGATGTTGTTTAAAATGCAGAAAGACGTAAATACACACAATTTTTCAAGTTCAAGTCCACCGAGGTTAATCTTCTAACTCCTGACTGTTTTGTCGGACAAAATGGCGGATTCGGCGTTATGATTGGTTAGATCGCTTGTCAATCAAACTTCCAGCGAAGGGTCAATTGAGCTCGCTCCTGTTGCGTGTCTTCAAACTGGCAACCCGCGAGAGTGTGGAGTCTGAGGAGGAGGGGGCGGGGCAAACTATATTTTGAATTTGGACTGAAGTACCCATTTCAACCACTAGCTTTCATTCTTACATAGAGCACTTTTAAATATTTAACACTTTTGCTAATTTGTTAAATTAGGCCAGTTTAAATCTAAATAATCACGTATAACTACAGGTGTCCCGCAGGGATCAGTCCTGGGTCCTTTACTATTTATCATTTATTTATTGCCACTAGGAAGCATTTATGGGAAATATGGTATTCATTTTCACTGTTGCTGCCACCACCCAGCTCTATTTATCTTCAAAAGCAACTTCTGAACTTCCTCCATCCTCTCTTTCTAACTGTTTGTCTAAAATTAAAGCTTGGTTTTCAAGTAATTTCTTAAGCTTAATAGTAGTACAAAAACTACCTGTTCAAAATACCTGTTAAACAGCGTATTGAATTTAAAATTTTGCTTCTTTTTTACAAGGCATTGCATAACCTGGCCTTTTCCTTAGTTCTTCCTCACATGTGTTTGGCTTCTATGGGATCTCAAGCTTTTAGCTATAGGCTGATCCCCATCAGTGGAACTTGCTTCCACAGGACATTCGCAATTTGTTTTGCTGCTGTAAATTGTTTTATGCGTTTTATCTGCATGTAAGGTGTCCTTGAGTGTCATGTAAGGCGTCCATAAATAAAATGTATTATTATTATTATTACTGCTGAGTATTTTCTCTGCAGTGAACCAAAATGTTTCTGACATCACAAACTACCTTGTAACCAATCAAGTTAACATGTGATCATCAATGAGTGGATCTCTGAGCTGGTGTGAGTGAGTGGAGGCGGGGCTAATTTGCATATTCATAGAACCGCGTATACTAAATAAGGGTGTAGAGTTACATTTAAGCTAATTTAAGGCATAAAGAAATGTTTTCAAGGAAAAAAAATTTTAAATATGTAATTTTGCTGATCAAATATGAGTTTTAAGGGATAAAATTATTGACTACAGGGGGACTTTAACATTAAAAAAAGACATCACAGCAGCAGGTTTATTAGGCTGCCGTCACTTTAAGACCTGACGCACATGACACGGATATGACATACATCCAAAGACATATCACATACATCC
>RJVU01041021.1:1352737-1411662 GCA_003731715.1 Anabarilius grahami
CTTTTTTTAAATAAAATATATATTTTTAAAAAAAATCTATTTTTTTATTATATAATATGTAAAAAAAAAATACAATGTTTTAATAAATAGTGCAAACAAAAAAAAAACTTTCTGATTTTGGG
Organism: Anabarilius grahami; assembly: GCA_003731715.1. Classification (NCBI taxonomy): domain Eukaryota; kingdom Metazoa; phylum Chordata; class Actinopteri; order Cypriniformes; family Xenocyprididae; genus Anabarilius; species Anabarilius grahami. The sequence continues at coordinate 1,352,860 of RJVU01041021.1, forward strand.
CTGAAATATGACCTGGGCGTGTTTTTATGAGATTCACCCTATGTACATTTCAGTTATCCGTATGTTTCTTTATGTTTATGCACAGCTTAATTGCCACCAGCATTAGTTTTCAGTCCAAATACGCATAGAGCGGCTGTATGTTTGGCACTCTAGGGTAAATTTCATATACTACTCTTTGAAAGAGTCACACTCAAAACATAATTAGAAGTCAAACGCTCATTTCGTCGCACTTGTAAAGTGTCTCCTCGACAGCACCTCGTGTGACAGATTCTCCCCACAGACACAGATTTGGGTGAGCGTTGACGTAAACTGCACACAGCCATAAGTCTGACTGATGAATGCCAGCACAGCTTCAAATGATCTTAAATGTACTTAATGGATTCCTCCCTTATGACAGACATTTGTTTTCCGCAGTGCTTTGATGGATATATAGATGCTAATAGGTTTCGCTCTCAGCTGTTTGCACACTCCTCTTTTTCTCTCGTGTTTCAAAACATCTTTCCATCTGTCACATTAGCACGTTTTACTCGGCTGTCGCTCAGCGAGTGCCGTTTCTAAGTTAACTTTGTGAAAGTGTCATACTTCAGATCGCCCTAGTGTGGGTCGGATGTGACACTTTTTTTTCCCCCTCGCACCGAAGCCTTTTTCCGTTGTGTGATTTTCTAGTTCTGACACCACTGAGGGTTTTTTTCATCATTTTATTTATCATCATGGTATACAGTATATCAAGTTTCTCAGATTTTACAGCAGGAATGCAATATCAAAATTATGTCAATATTATAAATCTATACTTGCCTACTTTCACCACATGCTCTGATCAGGTGCAACAACAAGTAATTTATCAAATTGCAGATCAACAAATTATCCAGTTGTTAGTTATGGAAGCTTGCTTCCGTAACCAACTTTTTATCTCAAAATTCTGACTTTTTTCTCAGAATTGTGAGATATAAACTCAAAATTGTGTGTTTTAATGTCTAATTGTGAAGGGAAAAAAAGACTGACATTTTTTCTCAGAATTGCGACTTTATATCGCAATTCTGACTATATCTCACAAATTTTATAACTCGCAATTCTGACTTTATTTCTTGCAATTCTGACTTTATATCTCACAATTCTGACTTTTATTTCTCGCAATTCTGACTTTATAACTCGCAATTCTGACTTTATTTCTTGCAATTCTGACTTTATATGACTCAATTCTGACTTTATATCTCACAATTCTGACTTATTTCTCGCAATTCTGACTTTATAACTCGCAATTCTGACTTTATATCTCGCAATTCTGACTTTATATCACTCAATTCTGACTTTATATCTCACAATTCTGACTTTTATTTCTCGCAATTCTGACTTTATAACTCGCAATTCTGACTTTATATCACAATTCTGACCTTATTTCTTGCAATTCTGACTTTATATCGTAATTTTGACTTTATATCACTCAATTCTGACTTTATATCTCACAATTCTGACTTTTAGTTCTCGCAATTCTGACTTTATAACTCGCAATTCTGACTTCATATCTCACAATTCTGACTTTATATCACTCAATTCTGACTTTATATCTCACAATTCTGACTTTTATTTCTCGCAATTCTGACTTTATAACTCGCAATTCTGACTTTATATCACAATTCTGACCTTATTTCTTGCAATTCTGACTTTATATCGTAATTCTGACTATCACAATTCTGACTTTATAACTCACAATTCTGACTTTATTTCTTGCAATTCTTTTATTTCTTGCAATTCTGACTTTATAACACGCAAGTCTGACTTTATATCACAATTCTGACCTTATTTCTTGCAATTCTGACTTTATAACTCGCAATTCTGACTTTATAACACGCAATTCTGACTTTATTTCTCGCAGTTCTGACTTTATAACTCGCAATTCTGACTTTATAACACGCAATTCTGACTTTCACAATTCGGACGTTAACAAGCAATTCTGATTATAACTCACAATTCTGACTTTATTTCTCACAATTCTGACTTTATAACTCACAATACTGAATTTATATCTCGCAATTCTGACTTTATAACACGCAATTCTGACTTTATTTCTTGCAATTCTGACTTTATAACACGCAATTCTGACTTTATAACTCGCAAGTCTGACTTTATATCACAATTCTGACCTTATTTCTTGCAATTCTGACTTTATATCGTAATTCTGACTATCACAATTCTGACGTTATAACATGCAATTCTGATTATAACTCACAATTCTGACTTTATAACTCGCAATTCTGACTTTATTTCTTGCAATTCTGACTTTATATCTCGCAATTGCGAGTTTAAATAAAAATTGCCAGAAAAAAAAAAGAATTGTGAGTTAAAAAGTTGCAATTACCTATATTTTTTTATTTAGTGGCAGAAACAAGCTTCCATAGTTAGTCGCTTGTTATAATTAAGACAATAAAGTAATGCAAATTTCTATACAGAATATATATTTTTCTAGTTATGCTCTGCTTTAACATATTTCATCAGCTAGATATTGCTTGTGTAGCGTAAAATTTGCCTGCAAGCCATAGTGAGGTCCGATTCATAAGTGAATCATTCTTCTGAGTCGATTCTTTTCAGAGAATCAGTTGAAATGGTTCACAAAAGATTCCGAGTCTGAATTTGAATGATTTTTTAAAATCCCTATCCTGCGTTTCAAAAGCAAAGAAAATGTGTACATTCAATCTATTTTCTAGTCTGTAAAGAAATATTAACAACTTATAATTATGTGTTTGTTGAAGGTTTTATCGCGAGTTGACTGCTGGAGCTGATCCAGAGTGGACGGTGACCCGGATATGGCACTGGAAACAACTAGAGTAAAAAAAAAGCGAGACTTGCTGGACAACATCGACTTGACTAAAGCAAAGATCTTATTTACACCTTAACTTACTTAATTAAACACTGAACTTACTTAAGCTGGACAATGACACTATTTTCTTCTAGAGCCGCTGTACATCCAAAACAAAGTTTGTTACATTATTTTCCTGATATCACTGTAAAGAAGCAATCTGTATTGTAAAAAGCGCTATATAAATAAAGGTGACTCCTCATGTTAACATCCATCTCAGTGGTCAGGCGAGACACATCAATGTTTACACCTGTTAGTAACGTGTCTCAGATGAGTCCCTGATGAACACTTCCGCTTGGATTTCAAGCGGAGGGTCTGTTAACAGAGTTTAAAGACCCCCAGTGGTGAAAATCAAGTTTATAATGTTGCTTATGAGTGTGTGTGTGGGGTGTTTTTAAAATGCTTTAAGACAAACCCTGTGCAAATTTATCAGTCAACACCATTATCCCGGTATATTTTTATGCCGGTATGAAAAATCATGTCGATTTAGCAATATAGCGGGTGTATGATGCATATTACGATGTTATGATGAACTATATGCCTTTTTCCACTGACGTTCTGAGTTGTTTAAAGCATTTGTAAGGATACTGATTTTTAGAAGACAGCTCTGAGATGGCGAACGGGAACATGGTTTGTGCAACATTAGCAATGCATTATTAGCTGTTTGATAACATCGTCAAGGCTATTCATATTAATTACTGTTATGTGATGTAAAGCGTTTACTAAAGTAAGTTGACCGAGTGGATCTCTGAGCTTGTGTGAGTGAATGGAGGCGGAGCTAATTATCATATTCATTGATCCTCGTATACTAAATGAAGCAAGGGTGTCGAGTTACATTCAAGCTATTTTAAGGAATTAAGGGTTTTTTTCACAGGGAAAAATGATCAAAGATGAGTTTTAAGGGATAAAATGATTGACTACAGGGGGACATTAAAACCCTTGTTGTAGTGCAGTGGTTGATTGACAGGTGAGTAGGTGGTTCACTGTCGCTACAGATGCACTTCTCACATCTTGACTACAAATGTGATTTAGGTGATCGGATCGAAACCTGTTTACACCTGTCCTTTATGTACTGCACTGACCACTTGTGATTGGATCACCTGAGACTGATCTTAATACCAGGTGTAGATGAGGTCAAAGAATCACTTTACATCCACAAGAAACAGACTATGTCAGAGATGTTCTCATGTAGCATCAGTTTATTCAATAAAAGAACCTATTATAACAGTTAAAGGGTTAGTTCACCCAAAAATGAAAATTCTGTCATTAATTGCTCATGTTGTTCCAAACCCGTAAGACCTTCATTCATCTTCAGAACACAAATTAAGATATTGTTGATGAAATCAGAGAGGTGTTTTTAGCCTCCATAGAAAGCAACGTAATTACCACATTCAAGGTCCAGAGAAGTAGTAAAAACATTGTTAAAATAGTAAACGTGACCACAGTGGTTCAACCTTAATGTTATGAAGTGACGAGAATACTTTTTGTGTGCAAAAACAAAACAAAAATAACTTTATTCAACAAATTCTGTCATTCTGTTACGCTGTTGGCGCAGTTGCTGCATTTCCGTGTTTACGTCCGAACAGCAGCTCAGTATTGGCCGGCTCCTGCGTCGTGCTGCTCTCGTGACCAGAGCCGGCATTCGGATGTAGAACCTGGAAGCACTGCAACGAAAATAGCGTAGCAGAGGTGAGTCGAATTTGTTGAATAAAGTCGTTATTTGTTTTGTTTTTGCACAAAAAAGTATTCTCGTCGCTTCATTACATTAAGGTTGAACCACTGTAGTCACGCCGACTGTTTTCTTTACTACTTTTCTGGACCTTGAATGTGTTAATTTCATTTACGAGGACAAAAAAACCCTCAGATTTCATCAAAAATATCTTAATTTGTGTTCTGAAGATGAACGAAGGTCTTACGGGTGTGGAACGACATGAGGGTGAATAATAAATGACACAAATTTCATTTTTGGTTGAACTAACCCTTTAATTCTTTCCTGTCATTTTTTTAGTTATAGGATTCAATTCAGTGGCATTGAAATTATAACAACATTGAAAATGAAGTGCATAAAGATAATGAAATCTATTTTTTGAACCATTAAGATTTTCTGTGTTGTCTGAAGCAAGTTTTACAACCAATTTGGCTATAATGTGGACAACATCAAGTTCTCATTACTGTAATGCAATGAGAATGATCTGTCTGGATGCAATGACTTTACTTCTCAATTAAAATTCAGTGTAAATTAAACTCCTACAATGGGAATGAGAGGAGACGTGCTTTATTGTCATAAATGACACAATTCAAAACATTTTAAAGACAGGCTTAATTTACTTAATGCAAAATATATTTTGATTTTGATTACATGCATTTGCAAGTTTCCATGAGATTCACCTAAATATTACTCACAATTAAATGATACAATTTAAAATCTGTTTTGATATTGGTGACTTTAGTTGAGTGGGGCCAAAGTTTTTTAAAAACATTTCTGTGTCAAATCTTTAATGTACTTTCATTAAGCAGAGATACCTCAACAAAACAGTATGAAAAGTCACTTCCAGATCACGCAAATGAAGATTTCCAACCAGATAAACAGCATCAATTATGATATTTGATACGTTCAGATCACACACAACCACAGATGGTTGTTAAGACTAATTATCACCTAATTTAGATATTAAAATAAATCCTTTGTTAAACTGACAGGAAGATGTTCTCACCCATGCGTGGATGTCATCCTATTTCTGTGGAAAACTCTTTTATGGCATGTCATTGTTTATGCATTCATGGCTTTACAGGGAGTCATCGAATTATCATTGACTGAAATTCATTAAATCATTTAGAAATATGGCTGTGGGATTATTATAATTTTTGTAGGCAGTAATGGATTGTTCTGTTCAACTTGCGTGGGTGTTTTGTCACATGTGTGCAAACAAGTCATAATATGATTAACAGTGGATATCATACCTCCTGTTTCAATTGAAATAAATATGTTAATACCATATTAGGCAATTAATCACGCTGGCTTCAACTACAAGTGAACCGAACAAAAGAAAATAAAAGCATTAATGTGCTTTACAATGCTATTTTGCACTCCTCTAGGCTTTCATCATGGATTAGAGACTCTCTGCTGTTATTATTAATCAGTTTGTTGTACTAAACATTAACTCATATTTATTTCTGATGCGTGTGTTATATTGATGTTGCCAAATAAGGCAGATTAATTCATCTCTGTACTGTATATTTGCATGAAATGCAGCTCACAACCCGTTTTACTTCTGTAATCTGATGTATTTCCATGTGACAGGATAGTCAACATGTTAAAATGTTGGACAGGACCTGATTTCACACAATGAATTGGATCGTGAAAAGGAGCAGGCGTATATTAATTAAGTAAAGAGGTTCCAGTTGATCACAAACAAAAGATTTACTAGTCCAAGCAAGAGACGAATAGGTGAATACTAATATCTCGGAAGAAAATAACCATCATTATTCATAACAGATAACACCACATTATCCAAACTCCCTGTTATCAGCAGTGTGTGATAAAGTCCTTAGGGAAAATAACGGTAATTGACAGCAATCTAAATGCAGCGAATGTCCTCTAAGTAAACTCAATGTTATCCTGGGAGGCAGGAATTCATTACTAAGCTGAGCTATTATTACGCTACATTGAGGGCACTTCTTATTGCAGTCAGGCCCGTTGCAGCACTTTGCTTCATTTGACAAGAGACTAAATTAAACAAATAACATGTCCGAAATTACCGCTGACCCAATAATGGATCTGAACTAATAAAACACTGCAGTTGCGGAAGTCATGAGGGTCTGAACCCACTTCAAATTAAACACTGGAGCAGTAATTATTACTAGTTTAGTGTGTCCACACTGATTATTGTTCAGATGAAACAAACCTTTCCTGTTGCAGTTTCTGCATTCATCACAATACTGAAATCATCTAAAGCTTTAAAAGCATGCAAGATCACCTTTTTTTAACGTTACTTTCTCCTAAATGGTCTGAACAAAGGAAAATTTGGATTATAGTGTCAAAAAGCCTTGCTCGTTTGTTAAAGAGGACCTATTATGTCTTTTTTCGAAGTCTTGATTTTGTTTTTGGGCTCTGCTAGAACAGGTTTTCATGCTTTAATCTTCAAAAAACATTATTTTCCCATATTTGACATTCGTGCAGCTCCTCTTTCCAGTCTGTCAGTAACGCTCGTGTTCACAAGTTCCGTCATTATCATCATAGTTCAACAAGTCACCGTTTCCCGAAACCAACGAACATTCGCAAACAGCATCGCAAAGTCATGTGGTTGGAACGACAGCTCTCGAGCTGTGGTTAGAAGCATAGTTTCTCGTTTGCATGACGTGAGAAAGGTCTTTTAGTTTGTCAAGAGATTTAAATCACTGTTTTTTCTAGTATGTGCTCTAGTATGTAAGAACAAGCTTATGATTGAATCTGGAAATAAAGCAAAATAACGGAGAAAAATTAGAATTAGTCCTTAGATGCCATGTCCGTAATTTATAGCAAAAAAATTCTAGCAAGGGTTAGTTCACCCAAAAATGAAATTTCTGTCATGAATTACTCACCCTCATGTCGTTCCACACCCGTAAGACCTTCGTTCATCTTCAGAACACAAATTAAGATATTTTGATGAAATCTGAGAGGTTTTTTATCCTCCATTAAAAGCAACAAAATGACCACATTCAAGGACCAGAAAAGTAAAGACATTGTTAAAATAGTCAACGTGACTGCAGTGGTTCAACCTTAATGTTATGAAGCGACGAGAATACTTTTTGTGTGCAAAAACAAAACAAAAATAAAGATTTTTCTCAACAAATTGCAATATTTTCATTGCAGTGCTTCCAGGTTCTACATCCAAACGTGAGCAGCACGTGTGATGCAGGAGCCGGCCAACATGGAAACGTGTAACAGACTGACAGGGGAGAGGAAAAATTGTTGAATAAAGTAATTATTTTTGCACACAAAAAGTATTCTTGTAGCTTCATAAAGGAATACATTACATTTTATAATATATTAAAATAGAAAACTTTTTATTTGTAAGAAAATTTCACAATGTTGCTGTTTTTACTGTATTTTTGATCAAATAAAATGCAGCCCTGATGAGCAGAAGTGACTTATTTGAAAAACATTAATAATTGTTTGTAAACTTTTTGCAGGTACTTTAATAATAACAATTCTATTAATACATTTAATATATTATATAATATATTAATTATTATGATTATTAAATGCTGCTTTTTATTTTTACAGAAGAATAGTATGTATTATCACAATATAAGACAAAAAAAAATTTAAATTTTTTTAAACCCATGGCTTGGGTGTGCGGTCAGATTTTCGTGCTTTTTTATCTCTAGCTGATCACATATGTGTCTCTGTCTCTGTGTGTGTGTATTTCCATCGCAGGTTTGGTTTTAAATTTCATGTAAGGTGGTATTAAAAAGGTCTTAAAAAGTCTTAAATTTAACTTGTTCAAATCTGTAGACACCCTGTGACTATTTTAACCATGTTTTCTGGAGACTGAATGTGGTAATTTCATTGCTTTCAATGGAGGATAAAAAAAAAAAAACTTAATATCTTAATTTGTGTTCTGAAGATGAACGAAGGTCTTACGGGTGTGGAACGACATGAGGGTGAGTAATAAATGACAGAAATTTCATTTTTGGGTGAACTAACTCTTTAATTCGATCTCAAAATGATTAATTAAAAGACGTTATGATGTCATTATGATGTCACAATATGGTTTCGGGAAACAGTCGTGACTACTAGCTAGTTGATTTCTTCAACGATGCATTGTACTATGTTAGTTAAGCAGCGAGTTACGTTGTTGTACGGCAGGGTTGCCAGGTTTTCACAGCAAAACCCGGCCAATTGCTACTCAAAACTAGCCCAAAACTAGCCCAATCGTGTTTCAGGAGGGGTCCCCCAGTAGAAATCGCGTTCCGGGGGGTAAAATCTGCATATTTTGGCGGGGTTCCCCCTGATCTTTTTCATGCTCAAACAGCAACATTACATGCTAAAGAAAGATGAACATGTAAAAAAAGCACAATAGGTCCTCTTTAAGTATCACATATTTTAATGCAAGTCTTTATTTAACAGCGCATTATAAATAAATGAACAAACCCCTGCTTAAGGACAATTAAAATACTTTAATTTGCCTGTAGTTCACTAAGAACTTTTCGAAAGCTCTCCACACATACGTCACCAACAGGATGTCTCGTGGACGCCAGCTTCCAGGCTTCCTCAAAAGTCTCCTCAGCAACGTTGAGACCCACTTTTTGGAATATCTGTGCAATCTATATAATATGCAATATACCTTTGATCAACATGTTGATATTAACCTGTTTGTAATAATTGTTTGGCCAGCCTAAACCACCTTTAAATCATAAATTAACATTTAAAACCCACCTCTTCTTTAGTGCGAGGTCTAAAAAACTCTTCTTCGTGGACTCCATAGAGGAAATGCAAAGGGGGGTGCAGCAGATAATGTGCTGTTGCTTCATCTCCGTAGTTTGTCCTGTCGCTGACCCGTTTGATACGAGGAGCAGGTAGATCGGTCCGTACTGTTGGAACTCCGGATATGTGATAATCTATTCATAGGAAGAAATCAGAAGAAAACTAGTATGATGAACAAATAAACATTCCTCAAAAGCCCTCAAATTGAATCACTTAAATATATATATATTTGGTCAATGACATGATGGGTCATTTTTTTGTCCAAAGGCCTTAATAATAATAATAATAATAATAATAATAATAAAAAACACAGATATGACATCCAAAGTATGTAAGGTAGTACAACTTGATCTCTTTTATTGAATCTAAAAGGTTTTAATTATATTTCGCTACATATAAAGATATTTTAAAGATTTTGAAGTGTCAAAAGGTCATTCGGTTTAACCGTCCAAAGGCCAATACAGCCATTTCATTTGTGATTAAAATATCGTAAAATGTAATAAATGTATATATTTTTATTCTGGCATGATTTTATAACTTCATATATCAACATAGTGTAAAATGATATTAAAATTATATGTAGAAGTCGTTGCTTTGTTATGAGAAAGAATGTCCGGAAAAATGAATTTCATTGATGTCATTCGGAGTAACCAATATAAAGGGACCATTTTGGATCAAGTCATGTGGTCAATATCATGTGACAGGATGTGACATCATTCAGACACCTGCAAAGGACCACATGGTCATGAAGCAAAGTAACTAACTCTCTTTTAACTATTTGAAAAATTCATGTTTTCACTTTCGCTCATATGCATGTCCCGAAACATCAGGTCATTCGGTACAACCGCTATAAAACATGGAAAATGTTCTAATATTTAAAAAACTTGTACTAAATATAAATTGTTTGACTGTCCTTTTGCTAGCTAGATATTGTTTGAAAATATTGCCATTCGTTATAACCAAAAGTGTCATTCGGTAAAACCGAAATTTCAGTTAAACTGAATGGCTTTTTTGGTGACAAATTTTGTCCATCTTGTAAAAAATGACAAAGGCAGTGTTAATTAATTATATATTAAAAAAAAACACACAAACTCATTGTTAACACTTAATAAAACTTCAAAATTAATTATATCTCCATTATGTTTTTTTTTACACTTATTAAAACCTTATTCTTCAATGACCCATATAATATATATATAATATATATATATATATATATATATATATACACACACACACACACATTATCACANGATGGATCATATTTGATACTCACATTTTAACATTATTTATGGATAATCAAGTAAACCTCAGTTGCTTCAGTCCAGTAAGTGTTCATCTTGATATATTACTAACAATTATAAAAGTTATTCTTAGATTTCACAGCAAACTGACCTGAAGGTGGACGTTTTTACAATTATACTAAAAGTCCTTTTACTTGCTAAAAAAAAAATAAAAAAACTATACTACATGCATTCTGTTGCCTAATTAATACTGTATGCAACATGTTTGATCATGTTGATAATTTAGAGGCCTTAGAAATTGAGGCTTTATAGTGTTAATCAAAAGCCTGGAGGTTGTTTAGGCTTTGTGTATTTTGAATACTTAGGCAGTTTAAAGAGATTCAAAGGTTTTGTGTGAGACTTACTGGCAGGGGAAGGACCACCTACAACAGCATTGATGAGAGAAGACGAGGTGATAAAGTCGTCCTGCACAGTTCTGGGTCTGGGCAAAGTTTTTGGAGTCTTCCTGGTGCTTCCCACCTCAACAGGTTCCAGATCTTCAGCTCTAATCAAAGGCTTCGTGGCGCTGGCTTTCTGGAGGTCTGATCGCTGCATGTTGGCCGGCGCTGACCAGGCCATGCGCTCTGAAGGGTACAAGCCATAAATTAATAATAATTTCATCGTCTCCCATATTTTAAGCCTTGAACCAAACCATTTAGCTCAGAGATGAATCACATCACAACATTACAAAGATTGACAGATTTAAAATTCACCTCCTGTGAGAATTTTCTGAGCCACACTGTTGATTGGCATTTTGTCTTTCCAGTTAAGAAAATTGGAAAACTCCATGAAATCAATCTGTCCGTCTTTATCAACATCACAGTAATCCATGAGCTCGTCGAGGACCGGGTCACTGATGATCATGTTAAACTGGTGGCAAACGTCCTTCAGATCCTCCTTATCGATTTTCCCTTGACCCTTCTGCAGCACGAAACATATCAAAGAAAACCTTTATAATGCATTACAGATAAAGCCTTCAAAGGGGACCTATAATGCCCTTTTTTTCAAGATGTAATATACGTCTCTGGTGTCCCCAGAATGTGTCTGAAGTTTCAGCACAAAACACCCCACAGATCATTTATTATAACATGTTGTATACCCATTTTTGTGGGAAAACATGCTGTTTTTATGCATGTGTCTTTAAATGCAAATGAGCTGCTGCTCCCCGATCAGGCATAACATTATGACCACCTTCCTAATATTGTGTTGGTCCCCCGTCGAGGCATAGACTCTCTAGACCCCTGAAGGTGTGCTGTGGTATCTGGCAGCAAGATGTTAGCAGCAGATCCTTTAAATCCTGTAAATTGTGAGGTGGATCCTCCATGAATCGGACTTGTTTGTTCAGCACATCCCACAGAAGCTCGATTGGATTGAGATCTGGAGAATTTGGAGTCAACAGCTCAAACTCATTGCTGTGCTCCTCAAACTATTCCTGAACCATTTTTGCTTTGTAGCAGGAGCATTATCCTGCTGAAAGAGGCCACAGCCACCAGGGAATACTGTTTCCATGAAAGGTTTACATGGTCTGCAACAATGCTTAGGTAGGTGTTACGTGTCAAAGTAACATCTACATGGATGGCAGAACCCAAGGTTTCCCAGAGGAACATTTCCCAAAGCATCACACTGCCTCCGCCTTCTTCCCATAGTACACCCTGGTGCCATGTGGGCCATCCATGTGATGTAAAAGAAAACGTGATTCATCAGACCAGGCCACCTTCTTCCATTGCTCCGTGGTCCAGTTCTGATGCTCACGTGTGATACACCAGGGTGTACTATGGGAAGAAGGCGGAGGCANTAAATTGTGAGGTGGATCCTCCATGAATCGACCTTAGGTAGGTGTTACGTGTCAAAGTAACATCTACATGGATGGCAGAACCCAAGGTTTCCCAGAGGAACATTTCCCAAAGCATCACACTGCCTCCGCCTTCTTCCCATAGTACACCCTGGTGCCATGTGGGCCATCCATGTGATGTAAAAGAAAACGTGATTCATCAGACCAGGCCACCTTCTTCCATTGCTCCGTGGTCCAGTTCTGATGCTCACGTGTGATACACCAGGGTGTACTATGGGAAGAAGGCAGAGGCAGTGTGATGTTGGCTCTTTCGGCGGTGGACAGGGGTCAGCATGGGCACCCTGACTGGTCTGCAGCTATGCAGCTCCGTACGCAACAAACTGTGATGCACTGTGTATTCTGACACCTTTCTATCAGAACCAGCATTAACTTCTTGAGCAGTTTAAGCTACAGTAGCTCGTCTGTTGGATCGGACCACACGGGCCAGCCTTCGCTCCTCACCTTGGCCGCCCATGACCCTGTCGCCGGTTCACCACTGCTCCTTCCTTGGAGCACTTTTGATAGATACTGACCACTGCAGACCGGGAACACCCAACAAGAGCTGCAGTTTTGGAGATGCTCTGACCCAGTCGTCTAGCCATCACAATTTTGCCCTTGTCAAACTCACTCAAATCCTTACGCCGTGTCTACACCGGACCCGAGCGGCGCGACGCAACGCGTCAAAACACAATAGAACCCATTATAACCAGTGATATTCAAAACACAAAATGTTCACTTGCTGCCTAATATATCACACTCGCTTACAGGTGCCGTGATGAAGAGATAATCAGTGTTATTCACTTCACCTGTCAGTGCTCATAATGTGAATTTTAATTTTTCATATAAAAGTGAATTTTGCATGATAGGTCCCCTTCAAGTAAAGTGTTACCATAAATGCTTTATAACTTTTCAGCATGCTTTTCTTTAGAAATGAATGGTATGGTGTGCCAACTCATGCAATGAGAACAGCTTCTGACCTTGTCGTAGTATCTGAATGCTTCTAGTAATGAGCTGAAGTTCTGGTAGTTGGACTTCTTGAGGTGCTGGCGAACAGCACTGACCAGCGTTCGCTGTCGGTCTTTACCTTTCAGATACATGCCAGTCGGAGTTTGATGCAGAAGATCACCTACACCTGAGAAAAAAAGAAAAAGAAAAAAAAAAAAACTACTGTTTAGATGGATGAATCTCTCAAAACCGGTCAAGAACATACCCCGGATCATGTGTAAGCCCCTCAAAACATTTTTAAAAAAAAATTGCTTGATTGGCATGAAAATGTCCTAAACATAGGCTTCATTTTATTTATTTAAAACACTATGAATGTTCATTTCGGACTGATTACAGGAATGTCCAAGTTGAAATTCCACAATGATGTATTTCACACTTCAAACAAGAGCAAATCATACATTCTCTACAATACTGCCTGATAATTTATTTTTGACATATCAAACTCAGAATGTGACAGACGACTCAAATTACCAAAGCTGTCAGGTTTCATCAAGACTCCGAATGTGTGATCACTGCGAACGTTTAATGTCTCTGCAATTCTATAAATTAATGCACAGACAGGGAAGATGATTAACACAGTGGCAGAAACTATGAAAATGTCATTAGTATTTAACAAAAATGCTCTTAATCATGACTTACGGATCATGAACTTTGCCTGTTTGTGGCTGAGTCTTCTCTCTGAAGTCGTCGCAGCGTTTCGAAACTAATTTTGCGCTGTTGTGCCTTAAGACATGAAGATTAATTAATTGTTCATTTCTGATAATGTTGTCATTCACAGTGTCATATTAGTTTGTCATTAAGAGCTTATTTGGAAAATTTTAAATGAAATACGAATTGCCATTATAAACTGAATATTCATGTATAATAGCTATCATAAAACACTTACCTTTCTGGAGGAATAATTATATCCTAAAATATATTAATTTAGCTATACATATTTTCTTTACCTGTATATTTCTCTAACACAGTATGTAGAGTGTGTGTATATACAGTACCCCTGAAAGGTTTGGAAACATTAAAATGTTTTAATGTTTTTGAAAGAAGTCTCTTCTGCTCACCAAGGCTGCATTTATTTATTCAAAAATAGAGTAAAAACAGTGATATATTTTTACAATTTAAAATGACAGTTTTCTATTGTAATATATTGTAAAAAGTAATTTATTTCTGTGATCAAAGTTGAATTTTCAGCATCATTACTCCAGTCTTCAGTGTCACATGATCCTTCAGAAATCAATCTAATATGATGATTTGATGCTCAAGAAACATTTATGATTATCATCAATGTTGAAAACACCATTTTTGTGTAAACAGTGATACAATTCAATCATTTGTGGTAAGATTAAAAAAGAAAAACAATTAAAGAAACACTTTTATTCATTAAGGATTTTTTATGTTACAAAATATTTCTATTTATAAATACATTTAATAAATGCAAATAAATGCTAATCTTCTGAACTTTCAAAAAAAAAAAAAAAAANATTTCAAAAAAAAAAAAAAAAAAAAAATATGAAGCGGCAAAAACTGTTTTAAACAATAATAATCAGAAATGTTTCTTGAGCAGCAAAGCATCATATTAGAATGATTTCTGAAGGATCATGTGACACTGAAGACTGGAGTAATGATGCTGAAAATTCAGCTTTGATCACAGGAATAAANTTGCCATTTCCACAAAAAAAACAATAATAATCATAAATGTTTCTTGAGCATCAAATCATCATATTAGATTGATTTCTGAAGGATCATGTGACACTGAAGACTGGAGTAATGATGCTGAAAATTCAGCTTTGCATCACAGGAATAAAAATTAATTTATCAGTATATGAACAAACTACTATTATAAATTTTACTATTTTGCTATTTATTTTTACTGTATTTTTTATCAAATAAAAGCAGCCTTATTTTAATAGCATTACTATGTTTTGAATGTATTACAATTTTTATACATTTAAATATATTAACATTTAAATTTATCTGAAATAAATTTATAAAATTATTTCTAAAATAGAAATAATTTAAAATCAACTCAAATTAATGCAAAAAAATAAATAATTTGCTATAAGCAAAAGTAAAGTTAAGGTGCATGTGTGTGTAAATATTTTACATTAGCGAGTCACAGGGCCAGTGGAGAGATCTGGAGATGTTTCTCCCATCATTGTGATGAGGTGTAGGGACACCAAACCTACTTTCTCTCCCATAGCGACTCCAATTGTACTTCCTGTCCACACGCTCCCCTGCAACAGCGAAAAGACAAATGCAGTCAGTCTATCTTCGTATTCAGAAGCGATGCCAAAATCAACACAGGAGGAGAAAAAGACTTCAATTTGAAATCAACTAAAACGCAAAGATATAGACCTTAGTCAGAGCAGCAGCATATTTAATTCACACTTTATTTTGATGCTTCTGTTGACTATAAGTAACTTTGCAACTACACAGTCTACTAATACTCTAATGAGAGTTAGTCAATGTTAGGTGTAAGTAGAATAAGTTGACATGTACTTGTAAAGTTACTTATAGTACGTAGAATGTCTGTTGAGGAGCATCAAAATCAAGTGTTACCTTGCATTAAATTCAATATGGCGTCTAACCTGACTAAGGTCCATAAACCAAAGACTGAGAGCCCTAAACGGGCTAATAACTGACCTACAAAGTATGAGCCGTGTGAGTGAGTGTAGAGCTGATGTCCCTCATCTGCTTCCTTCTCCACCTGATGAGCAGTTTTGGGTGGATTGATGACCTCGCCACCATTAGAAACTGCATTTAAAGGAATTCACGCGCTATCTTTAGAAAACTATTATTGAGTCGATTCATGAGCATGCTGGTTTCACTATCACTCTTACACTGGAGCGTTGTGACACCAAAAGCCGTTTTCTCAGGGTCAATCCAGCTTGGTAAACCAGAGCCTTGAACTTGTGACCTTCCAAGAGGTGCTTTCTGATTGATGGTGACTTCTTGAAGCTGACGCAGCCTCTCTTGAAAGCGTGTTTTTGGTGCGGGGTTAATCGCTGATCCTGCCTAAAAATCCATACAAAGCACACATTTTCTCTGTAATAAGATGTTCCTGTATCTATTATGCCTGACGTAAAGACTAAAGTTGCTAATGCGCTTTTAAAGGGTTAGTTCACCCAAAAATGAAATTTCTGTCATTTATTACTCACCCTCATGTCGTTCCAAACCCGTAAGACCTTCGTTAACCTTCGGAACACAAATTAAGATATTTTAGTTGAAATCCGATGGCTCCGTGAGGCCTGCATAGCCAGCAATGACATTTCCTCTCTCAAGATCCATTAATGCACTAAAAACATATTTAAATCAGTTCATGTGAGTACAGTGGTTCAATATTAATATTATAAAGCGACGAGAATATTTTTGGTGTGCCAAAAAATAAATAAAAAAATAACGACTTATTTAGTGATGGCCGATTTCAAAACACTGCTTCAAGAAGCTTCGGAGCATAAATGAATCAGCGTATCGAATCAGCTGTTCGGAGCGCCAAAGTCGCGTGTTTTCAGCCGTTGCCAGTTTGACATGCGATATGAATCATGATTCGATACGCTGATTCATAATGCTCCGAAGCTTCATGAAGCAGTGTTTTGAAATCGGCCATCACTATATAAGTCGTTATTTTGTTTTTTTGGCGCACCAAAAATATTCTCGTCGCTTTATAATATTAATATTGAACCACTGTACTCACATGAACTGATTTAAATATGTTTTTAGCACATTAATGGATCTTGAGAGAGGAAATGTCATTGCTGGCTATGAAGGCCTCACGGAGTTATCGGATTTCATCAAAAATATCTTAATTGTGTTCCGAAGATTAACGAAGGTCTTACGGGTGTGGAACGACATGAGGGCGAGTAATAAATGAAATTATTTTTGGGTGAACTAACCCTTTAATTGAAATTTAATTTTTCTTTTGATTTTGGGGGAAACATTAATTCAAAGTTAAAGGATTAGTCCACTTTTAAATAAACTTTTCCTGATAATTTACTCACCTCCATGTCATCCAAGATGTTCATATCTTTCTTTCATCAGTTGAAAAGAAATTAAGGTTTTTGATGAAAACATTCCAGGATTTTTCTCCTTATAGTGGACTTCAATGGCATCCAAACGATTGAAGGTCAAAATGTCAGTTTCAGTGCAGCTTCAAAGGGCTTTAAATGATACCAGACGAGGAATAAGGGTCTTTTCTAGAGAATCGATCGGTCATTTTCGAAAAAAATACAACTGTATATTCTACAGTTGTATTTTCTACAGTTCCTTTCCTATTCTATTTATGGAACGAATGCGGCGCCAGTTCCGTTTTTTTCCGTAAGTAGAATAGGGAAGGCGTAGGACATACAGCGTAAGTGTTTTGAAGAATGCGGAAAGCGAAAGTACGTTCAAGGTGATCATTTGTGTTTATAAAGCATATACATTTGTATTTTTTTCCGGAAATGACCGATCGTTTCACTAGATAAGACCCTTATTCCTCGTCATGTATCGTTTAAAGCCCTTTGAAGCTGCACTGAAACTGACATTTTGACCTTCAATCGTTTGGAGGCCATTGAAGTCCACTATAAGGAGAAAAATCCTGGAATGTTTTCATCAAAAACCTTCATTTCTTTTCGACTGACGAAAGAAAGACATGAACATCTTGGATGACATGGGGGTGAGTAAATTATCAGGAAAAGTTTATTTAAAAGTGCTTTAAAACAGTTTGAACATCAAGTAATAAGAACAAATACAGTCACGTAAAGAATTTTGATTTGACATGTCTTACATTAATGGATGATTTAGTGTTCACACCATGGACTAGCGTGCTGGCAATGTCAGGATCATTTGCTTTCCCATGGAAAACCCGAACTGTCCCAACAGGTGGCCGAGCAGAACTGACAAACTTCCTCACCACAGGTGGAGTTACAGGCTATATAAAATAAATAATTACATATTATATATATACACTACTGTTCAAAAGTTTGGGATCGGTACGATTTTTTATGTTTTTAAAAGAAGTTTCGTCTGCATTTATTTAATTAAAAATACAGTAAAAAACAGGAATATTGTGAAATATTATTACAATTTAAAATAACTTTTCTATTTAAAAATATTTAAAAATATAATTTATTCCTGTGATGCAAAGCTGAATTTTCAGCATCATTACTCCAGTCTTCAGTGTCACATGATCCTTCAGAAATCATTCTAATATGCTGATCTGCTGCTCAAGAAACATTTAATGTGTACAATTGTACAAAATATTTGTGTACAATATTTTTTTTCAGGATTATTTGATGAATAGAAAGTTCAAAAGAACAGTGTTTATCTGAAATCTAATCTTTTGTAACATTATAAATGTCTTTACTGCCACTTTTGATTGATTTAATGCATCCTTGCTGAATAAAAGTATTCATTTCTTTAATTTCTTTTCAAAAAAATTAAAATAAAAATTCTTACTGACCCCAAACTTTTGAACGGTAGTGTATAATGCTACAGAAGCTTTGTATTTCAGATAAATGCTGTTCTTTTGAACTTTTTATTAATCAAGAAATCCTGAAAAAAAATTTACACAACTGTTTTCAACATTGATAATAATCATAAATGTTTCTTGAGCAGCAGATCAGCATATTAGAATGATTTCTGAAGGATCATGTGACACTGAAGACTGGAGTAATGATGCTGAAAATACAAGAATAAATTACTTTGTAAAATATATTCAAATAGAAAACAGTTATTTTAAATTGTAATAATATTTCACAATATTCCTGTTTTTACTGTATTTTTAATTAAATAAATGCAGTCTTGGTTAGCAGACGAAACTTCTTTTAAAAACATAAAAAATCATAGTGGTTCCAAACTTTTGGACTGTACTGTATGTGTTTATATGTATGCATGCATGCATGTATGTATGTGTGTGTGTGTGTGTGTGTGTGTGTGTGGCTATACTTGTCAGGACCTGCTTTGTGAGGACATTTCTCTTTATGAGGACCTTTTGGGTGGTCCTCACTATTTCAAAAGGCTTATAAATCAGCCAAAAGAGATTTTTATTTAAATCTAGTGATGTGCACATGTTTCTGTGATGGTTAGGTTTAGGAGTAACGTTAGGGGTAGTGTAAAAGGATAGAAAATATCATTGACCTGTTATAAAATCAGTGGAAGTCTATGCAATGTCCTCACAAGTATAGCAAAACCAACATGTGTGTGTGTGTGTATGTGTGTGTATGTATGTGTTTATATGTGTGTGTGTTTGTGTGTTTATATGTATGTATGTATGTATGTATGTATGTGTGTGTGTGTATAAAAATATACATATATACTCACACATTTATATAAACACACACATATATATGCACACACACACATAATTATATACAGTATGTTTCATGAATGACCCACCCTTGGTGTAATTTCCTGCAGACAAGACTGCGTTCTGTCTCCTACTGGAATAACCTTCCCTGCCTTTAAGTGGAAATGAACATACTGAGCATTTTGTAATATTTGTTGCATAACAGCAGTCACTCATTATATGTAAAATATCAAAACTTCTGAGAAATAATTAGTCATACCGCGCGGATGGTTGGAAACGCGTCTCTGCGTCTGCGGGTGGATGTGTTCCGCTCCATGAGACTCATGTCCGCAAACTCACAGCTTTATTTACAGCCAATCAACCGTTACAACAAAAAGCAACAGCAGCGTTTGTTTACCTTCCGTTACCTGACAACGAGGGAAACACAGCGTCAGGCTGACAATGACGTACACCTGTCAGATTAATTTTAGAATAACAAAAAAACAAGCTTAAGATATATTTTCTATTTTTTTATATATATATATATATATACCTACAACAAATACCAAACGCGGTCAATGCGTTTTTAATTGGAAAAAGCTCGGATATAAATAAATTCTTGTTTTCTAAATCAAATCCTTTGTGATTTAATAAATCATTTCTCAAAAGGTTCATAAATACTGCATATATAATAAAAAAACTGTCTCAAAACTTTTCAAAAGTTAAAATATTATACATCATTATCCAGAACAACCAAAAAAATATAAAGTAAAAATTATTTAAAAACAACAATAATAACATAATTAAATTTTAAAAATCTTTATGCAAAATTATAACCCATTGCGTTACGAAAATAAAAATATTTATCAGAAGCCTTGTTGTGATTGGCCGATTTCTCTCCAATGCGTCTGACGTCAGATCCAGTCACCCGATCCGTCATCATCATCAGTATTGATGCAAAAGGGGAAGTTGGGAGGAACCGAGAGGAAGGTACGAGCCTTTGGGCTTTAAACATTTGTACGGTTATAATAATTTAAGTGTTTCGGTCTTTGTTTTTGATATAAACCACACAGTTGTGCAGTTCTTTCTGCTTTTCTGGCTTTTTAACAGTTTATTTATAAGATGTCACGCTCAGCGGTGTGTGTACGCGCAGAGCGCGCGGCCTGTTTTTCTCTTAGCATTAGCACCTTTAGCTTTCGGGGAACCGGAGCATATACAAAAACAACAACTAACAAACCCGATAAAGTACAGCTGAGAAAGTCGAAACACGATTGTCAATGAGCTGTTTTCATGTGTTTAGTAGAGAAAGAAAGCGAGAGAGATGCAATATCATTAGCACAGTTAGCATCACAAGCTAACAGGCAGCTCGAGCTTTATGTCATGACACATTTTCCATTTAAATAATTCAGTGATTTTATTTTATTATTCCTCCGAAATTTAAGTTACTTACCGACTTGTACAGTAAACACAATATTAGCCGATTAAAGTCTGCTGCGTTTGTTTTGAAGAGTCAGGTGATGCTACACGTCAAACAAGTCATATTTGATCAATTTTAATCTGAACATCTATCAAATCTAACGTTCAATGTATATAAATGGCGATTTGTCATCGTTTAAGTAAAAAAAAAAAAAAAATTGTGCGGTCTGACCATGACAGATCTGTGTTTTGCACTGTCACTCTGTCTCGTGCTTTCTATATTACATCAGATATAAACAGGGTTAAATGTAAATAGATAAAGCCTAGTATATGAAGTAGACATTGGGTGTTAGTAAACCAGAGAGGCAAAGGGACTGTGTTTGAATAGCATATTATCATATTTTCCATACACATGATGGATGTTTTCTGCATGCACAGAATACCCGAATCACTTACTATATTTTCCTATTTTACTGTTTTTCGTACTTTATATTACTATGAAAAAACACCTGAAGAGTATGCAGCAAAAAGTGAAACTTTGTACGTCCATGTTACTTTGGTGCATAGGCTTAAAAAGTCAAATTAGAGGAATAATAAGAAGGAAAAAGAAAACACTGGGATGCTGATGATCTAAAGTGAAAGTGTTTTGTTCACTTTTTTGCCTCCTAACAAATAATCCAACATTTTTTTCCTATGGATATTGTTTTTTAAGGCTTTTTCTTTCCTTACATTGTTTACTGCCAACAATTTTTTAAAGTAGTAGTGTTATGAAAGCCAACATTAAAAACAAAACAAAACATTGAGTATGACATAGTTGAGACTTTTTTATCTTAATTTGTACTTTTATGGCATAATTATGTATTTTTATCTCAAAGCATGATTTTTTGGAATCATGTATACCATATTCAGTATGTAGTAAGCTTGTATGTCATTCCCAGCATGACTTTGGTTTTGTTTGGAGACTGTTTAAGGACACAAGACTGGCGTCACTGGGTTTTGAGGTCAAAGCACAATGGACATTTAAGGCTTAACAAGAGTGGCAGTTCCTGAACAATGTCTGTCGTCCATCATTTAGCCATGTGACCGCATTGGAATGGATGTAATTAACGGCATGACGAACTACACAATAGATGTTCTTTCTATATCAGCTTATAACCAGTCTCATATATTATGGGGTCCTGAAGATCTGGGTCTCAACTTATAGGATGCAAGCATATCTGTTTCACAACTCACCTTTTTTGAACAATCACAAAGCCCTAAGCAGATGTGCCTTGTTTTTAGTTATTTCAGAATATGGAAAATGGCATATTGTTACTTATCATCCACCAATGTTATCCTCAAGATGACCAAGTAAACCACATTTGAAAAACAAGAGCCGACTTTACTGCAGTGTTTAGTTCCCGTCCTGCTCAAACCTCAGGCTGCATCTCCAGGAACAGGAACAGACACCTCTGATATATTGCATTACTTAATGTTGTTGTGAATTGAGGAGTGATACTAGATTATTAATGTTTGTTCCCGCAGATCTGGGAGTGACCGTTTGAGAAGCACCTCTTGACTTCAGTACAGGAGATTGGGGCTTTTAATGGTCATGGCAGGAAGAGGCGGAGCAACGAGACCTAACGGGCCGAACGGCGGCAACAAAATCTGTCAGTTCAAACTAGTGCTCTTGGGAGAGTCTGCTGTGGGGAAGTCAAGTTTAGTCCTTCGCTTTGTAAAAGGACAGTTTCACGAGTTTCAGGAAAGCACAATAGGAGGTAAGACTTCCATTTCTGTACTCATATCTGATGTGGTTAATGCACTTATGGATGGGCAGTATGACTCAAATCTAGGGCTGGAGGATTAATCGAAAAGTAATCGAAACCGAAATTCTGAACCTCTAACCAATGTAATTTTCCCATGGTTATTTAGTTTTTTTAATCCTGTTAATACTTCCCCCTTAAAAACATACTACAGCGTGTGTAGCCACGTAACTCCGCCCCGTCCAGTCAGTGGCATAAAAGCAACACGGAAGTGAACGCCAGTTCAACACATAGTGGTGAGCGGTGAGTTGTATGTGTTTTAAGTAGGGATGCACCGATACCATTTTTTTAAGGACCGAGTACGAGTACCGATACTTTTTTTTCTAGTACTCGCCGATACCGATACATTTATTAATTTCTCTCTCTTTTTTTTTTTTTTTTTTGGTGATGTTGCAGTTTTCCAAGCACAACACAGTAAAACTAATGAATGTAGGACAGCTTCTTTATTATTACTCTAATGCAGTGGTTCCCAAACTGGGGTACGTGAGGTGACAGAAGGGGGTACGCGAACAAATGCTGAGTAGTTCATTTAATTCTTACTTTAAATTATATTAAAATCGAGCATGTATTTCTAACTGCAAAATGTCGTAAATCCAGTACATTTAATCAGATTGCCTCATCATTTGCGGTCAAAAATGACTGTATCCACACAAGCAGAATGCATGATAGATTGCGTGCAGAATCTGCTGCCTTAAATCGCGCTAAATTACTGTCGTTCTCGACAATGCACCTTTGTGAAAGTGGGGATTTAGCTCTTACTCGCATGAAGAACAAATATAGACAGAGATAGTGGATTAATTTCGATTTAAGACTCAAACTTTCTCTGATACAAAAACATACCTTGTGTGAGTTCTTGTATTTAATGATGATAACGAGCAAGAATGCAATTGTTCCCAAATATCCACATGACTGCAAACGTGACATTATTATACAACAGGTCAAAAAATAAAACGTACATTTTAAACACAGTACTGTCAGTATTTACTCTATTTTGCAATGAAATAATAGTTGTGACGAAAACCACTGCAGAACTACAACACGTCTGTTTCGCGAACAATTCTGCGGCTTTGAACGAATCGTGAGAGTCAATGATTCAATGATTCATTCACAGCCACTTGCTTCGTTACTATATGAATGACTCGATGACTCACTCATAAAAACAGTGACTTGCTGCCACCCACTGGCGGTTTTAGTTTAATATTTAAAAGTTTTACTTAGTTTTACCATCATTGCATATTTCTCTATTGAACATTTTTTATTTAAAACATTATTTTATAAAGTTATTCAGAAAGGTAAAAAAAAAATGCATTGGAAAATCAATTTAGGGGGCAAATATTGTCCCTTAATGGTAAAGGTGTGACTGCAGTCTTAAGTGGAAGAGAGGGGGTACGCAGAAGGATGGTAGGTAATCCCTTCAGGGGGTACTCCAAGCTAAAAAGTTTGGGAACCACTGTTCTAATGAAAAAAGTGATAATTTTTATGTGCTTGTCACAAATTTAAAGAACAAAAATTTCACAGTGTCCAATAACCTTTAAAGGGCATACGGTAATTACCAATATATATAATTGTTATATAAAAAGAAAATTACAAACAAATTACAAACAACAAATACTATAGAGATACAAATTAAATAAACTTGTTTTTCAGATACAGTGGT
The DNA here is from genome assembly GCA_003731715.1 of Anabarilius grahami. Classification (NCBI taxonomy): domain Eukaryota; kingdom Metazoa; phylum Chordata; class Actinopteri; order Cypriniformes; family Xenocyprididae; genus Anabarilius; species Anabarilius grahami. The sequence goes on from RJVU01041021.1 coordinate 1,377,439, forward strand.
CATTATTTACCTTTTGTTGTTTTATTATCATTAAAGTGCACATGAAATCAAAATTGACCTTATTTATTTTGTTATCTCAAACTGCTTGTTTTGTGGTGAACAATTAATCCGTGCAAGTCAATCCACACAAAAAAAATTGTTTGGCTTCGTAATATTTAATCAAAATCTGAAAATGCTCCTCCCCTCTGCATCAGTGCCCCTCTTCTAATGACATCAGTTTGACGGCTTGGGTTGAAAACGCTTAAACCACTCCTCTGCAACCATTAGTCTGCTATGAGCGGGTGATGGAGAGGAGGAGCGCTAAAGTAAAACTCTGCCCTCTATTCAATATTCCGTTTCACTTGGAAATACGTCACAACACTGGAGAAAAGTCGTTTGCAACTTCCGGTTCACGGGGACTTTAAAGACAAATATAGGCTACGGTCCCTTTAAGACCGAATCCATGGATACTGACACACATCCTGTTTTCACCCATATGTTTACGTCCACTTAAGCCATAACCGACTGTGTTTACGTGAGATACTCCACACGATGGACATTGACAACTGTGTGTGCATTTGACCATTCATGCGCAAGGAGAACCGATCGCGCTTCTGGTCTGTCATTCAGCGCGATTCCGCCTATCCTGCCTTTTTACGAGTACAAGTATGAGCTTGGTATCGGGCCCGATTTCTAGTATCGGTGCATCCCTAGTTTTAAGGTTTGCCAGTTTGGACATTCAAGCGATTTAGACGATCGGATGTGTTTTATTATATAGAGCTACCGTGCTCGCGCTGCTGCATTCTGGCACGAACACTCATAAAAGCAGCTGGGCAAAACATGAAGATCACGCGCACTGAGGAGCAGAAACTAGTTGTCAGCGCTGTCCTGTGATTTATCAATAAAGTAGCTTAGAAACTCAACTTATTATAGCTTATATTTTTCTACTTTTGAAGGAACTATTTACAACCCACAGCTTCACAATTAATAGAGAGACGGTATAATTCACACACGCAATCACTCGCACTGGTACTGTGCTAATTTATCTGTATCTGATTTACAACGAGCAAAAATGTTAAGAACCGTAGACAAAATAACTGCTGAAAGTGAGCTGTCAAGTCAGGTCACCCTTTCAATAGGAAAAAAGATCCCACCTTTAATAGTCAAGCATATTTACAGTACAAAACTTGTCAGTGAACTATGAAAAAACAAACTAAATAATCATTCATTAATCGTAATCGAGGTAAAATTTTAAATGAATCGAGGTTTTGATTTTAGGCCATAATCGTCCAGCCCTACTAAAATCTTATATATTATGGTATACGCAGTAGGGCTGCCCCCTAATAGTCGACTAATCGTTACTGCACGACATGGAGGTGCCGGCGCGATCACTTGCATTTTTCCTGATAACAGCATCATTTTTGGTCATACAGATAATAGTAATACATCATTCAAAACTGTAATCTACTTTTATTTGTGTAAACTCACAATAACAAGAAAACAAACAGGATGCGCTTTCTGCCGTCTCGTTCTCCCTGAACTGGAGCGCGTTCGATACGCATCTTGATATTTTGAAAAAAAAATTTTTTTAAATGAAACAAATTCAAATAACAGATTTATTTCCAAAACATTAATAATTTAATAACTTTGTTGTACATACAACTTAAGAATTTACAATATTTCAAGATTTAATTGAATCTTCTGTATGTAAATGAACACCACTAAGTGTGTCACTGCACAATAAAACTGAATTTTAACATGAAATTAGAATTAGGATAGCTGAAACCTAAGAGAGAAATTCTTCATTCACCAGAATAAAAATGTTCATAATTCTGAACCTGAAAATATAGAATTATACTATACATATAAATAATGTCAGCCCTTTTTACTGGTAAAATCAGACATTTGGCATTATCAGGACCCACAATTATTTCCCCATTGCATTATTATACATTATATTCAGAATTAAATATAGTAGTTTAGTACTGTTAGTGAAACTCTGTAAACTTTTATTTTTTCTAATGCAGTACACTTACGCTTTTAATGCAGGCATTCACTGAATCTCTTTTACACAGACAAGCCACCCGCACAGATTTATACACTTACATGATAAGAATAAACAATCTAGAATGCTTTGAATCATCATACTATCAAAACTAAAAACGCAGTATGGTGAATTAAATTATGCTTTTACTTTGAGGAGAGCCGCTCCAGCACATATGTGCTTCAGATTTTCAGAAGTTCTAATAGCAAAGCGTGTCAAAATGACTATGCCCAAACTTTATTAGCTCATCCAAAAATTTAAATTCTCTCTTCTTTTACTCACTTTCATGGTGTTTTCGCATGTCACAGACATTTGAATGTCCGTTTTTACTACAGTATGTGCGTCGTTGTAAATCTGTTCATCATATGTGTGACCCTGGACCACAAAACCAGTCATAAGTCGCACGGGTATATTTGTAGCAATAGCCAACAATACTTTGTATGGGTCAAAATTATAAATTTTTCTTTTATGCCAAAAAATCATTAAGATATTAAGTAAAGATCATGAAGACATTTTGTAAATTTCTTACCATAAATGTATCAAAAATGTATTTTTGTGAGTGGATATGCATTGCTAAGGGCTTCATTTGGACACCTTTAAAGACGATTTTCTCAATATTTAGTTTTTTTGCACCTTCAGATTCCAGACTTTCAAATAGTTGTATCTCGGTCAAATATTATCCTATCCTAACAAATACATACATAAATCAATGGAAAGATTATTTATTCAGCTTTCAGATGATGTATAAATCTCATTTTCAAAAAATTTACCCTTATGACTGGTTTTGTGGTCCAGGGTCACATGTAAAGCCATCGTGTCTCCTCAGAAGACTTGGATTTGGATTAGACCATTCGATTTATTATTTTTACAATGCCTTTATGACCCTTTTTTAGATTAACTAAAATCTTATAGTTACTTTTGCCGGTGCTTTGCGGCAAGCTTTATGTGTGTATAAATATAAAACGCTCATTATGGTTTAATATTCTCCTCAGTAAATACAGCTCTGGGAAAAATTAAGAGACCACTCCAAGTTCAGAAATCAATGTTAAGTGGTCTCTTAATTTTTTCCAGAGCTGTATTTAAGTAATTAAATTAATATAAACGTGCGATTAGTCGACTAATGTCTTAAATGAATGACTAATAGTCGACTAAAAAAAATCTTTTTTCAGGGGGCAGCCCTTACACACACACACACACACACACAGACACACAGACAGACAGACACACACACACACACACACACCATGGTAAAGCAAAATGTTGCTTGATGGCAAGATCTGACCCGTCTCTGTCCTCTCTCCACTAGCTGCCTTCTTGACTCAGACAGTATGTTTGGATGACACAACAGTGAAATTTGAGATCTGGGATACAGCTGGCCAGGAGCGCTACCACAGTCTGGCCCCAATGTATTACAGAGGAGCACAGGCGGCCATAGTGGTGTATGACATTACGAATGAAGTGAGTCCTAACATGCTCTGTTTACTCTGCAGTTTAAACAAGGAATCAAAATGTTCTATCTCTTTTGAGGTTGTACTGTAACTCAACACTTCCCAGGTCCAAAAAGAGCATTAATTGAGACTAAGCTGCAAAAACGGCTTGATCTAAAATCCTTTTAGCAAACCTGCATGTGAATGCATGTGAGTGGTGTTTCTCATTTCACAGGCAAAAAGAGTGTTTATGTAGATACAAAAAACATCCCATTTAATTCTACAGGTTGGCGAGAGGATAGAAAATGGTTATGAAAAGTGAAATTATCACTTGCATAATAAGTATGTATGATATGACCCCTTGAAGCATGAATGAGTGAGCTCTGAATCCAGAAAATGCTTTAATGAAATCCATGTTTTTTTCCTTTCCTTTCAGGAATCATTTGCACGTGCGAAAAACTGGGTGAAAGAGCTTCAAAGACAAGCCAGTCCAAATATTGTAATAGCTTTGGCTGGAAACAAGGCAGACCTTGCCAACAAGAGAGCGTTGGACTTTCAGGTTTGTGATGTTTGAACAGCCACAGACGAGCGGACGCTTCCTGTTGGCTTTACAAATGAGATGTGGAACTGTTTATAAACAAACAAACAAACATGCCGTGCAGACTGGGCTTCCAGATGCTTACAGCTATCTGTGAGAAGTCTGAAACCCTGCCTTTTTCCTTTTCTTTTTTCACAGGACGCACAGTCATATGCAGATGACAACAGTTTGCTGTTTATGGAAACATCGGCAAAGACTTCAATGAACGTGAACGAGATTTTCATGGCCATTGGTAAGTTATCAACTAGTTTAGTTTGACTGACTACTTTTGTCAAATAGTTGTAGTATAGTTATAAATAGTTATATTACACACACACTGTTGTTCAAAAGTTTGGGGTCGGTAAGATTTATGTTTTTTAAAGAAGTCTCTTCTGCTCACCAAAGCTGCATTTATTTGATCAAAAATACAGTAAAAATTCTGAAATATTATTAGAATTTAAAACCGCTGTTTTCTATGTGAATATATTATAAAGTGTAATTTATTCCTGTGATCAAAGCTGAATTTTCAGCATCATTACTCCAGTCTTCAGTGTCACATGATCCTTCAGAAATCATTCTAATATGATTTGCTTCTCAAGAAACATTTCTGTGCTGCTTCATATTTTTGTGGAAACCGTGAAACAATTTTTTCTGTATTCTTTGATGAATAGAAAGTTCAAAAGAACTGCATTTATATGAAATGGAATCTTTTGTAACATTATAAATGTCTTTGCTGTCACTTTTGATCAGTTTAATACATACTTGCTGAATAAAAGTAAAAAAAAATTTAAATACCGACCCCAAAATTTTGACTTGTAGTTTAACTATATGAGTTCATATGGTATGTATGAAATATTATTTATTTCCTTTGAAACATTCTGTAGTAATTTTTGTTCAGTTTTCAATGTTTGATTGTGAACATTAATGTGAACGATGACTGTGCACCTACATTTTGACCGTGCCATTAAAAATGAGAGGTAAAAAAATTTTAGCATGAGCCTAGTCTCGCTTTTTGTTCTGCCTCATGTTTACGGGCGTGAAAATGTAAAATCGATGAGCTCTTCAGGGCCTACCCTAAATTTTATACCCGGGTTTCCCTCATGAAAATGTCACATTTTGGATGTTTTTGAATGCCATTTCATGTTAACTTGCAAACATCATGAAACGTCGCAGCATTTCCATAATTTCTCCATTGTCTGTCTTTGCACCTTAGCAAAGAAACTACCCAAGAATGAGCCCCAGCCTGCAGGTGCCAACACAGGACGCAACAGAGGTGTGGATCTAACAGAAACGGCACAGCCCACGAAAGGCCCCTGCTGTAGCAACTAAACGGCGACGGTCCTCACCTCCTAACCAACCGCATCACATCTGGACATGGGGCTCCTCCTTCCAAACCTCGCTCCTTGGATTAGCTAAAGACTCTGTATAGCTGGGTTTCTAATACTTTTTTTTTTTACTTTTTATTTTTAAGAAAATATATGTAAATCTGCAGTCTACTGGATGCATGTATCACTACAAATGCTAAATACACATTTTAACTTAATTTAGCAGGAGAACAAACCTGGTTGAGAGAGAGAGAGAGAGAGAGAGTGAAAGTGAAATATTGAGTGTGTTTGTATGTGTTTAGTATACCTGATTACCTTATAAACAGGCTCGGGCGCAATCTGCAGATGTTTTTCTGCGAAAATAGAAGCTATTGTTATTGGTGGCTAATCAAATTAGTCAACATATTTAATAAACCCCATAAATGCATTAAAATTCTGTGGAAATCAGCATGCAGATTTCGTGTGGGCCTGCTTATGACTCAGTCAGATTGAGAGTTTTAAAACTGCTCATGAAAAACCAGATCCTTCACCTGCTCCATCAGCAGCCGGTGTAAAGTTTGTTGTAGTCTGGATGCAGTAGCTTCTTGTTCTAGTTAAGCATTCCTCAATGCACCTGCTGTGCGCCACATATGGCAGTATTGCCATGATAATAATGAAATATTGCATCCATTATCAGTTTGTGCTTGTAAAGTAGCAGGGGGATCTGTCGAATGAGTTGGAGAATCGATATTGTCTTTGGGGATAAAGAACAAATCAAGGAACGCAGTCAGTAGAACATCTTCAGCCTTTTGTATGAATTATAATTATTAGGGTTGCAAAGGGGTGGAAATTTCTGGTAAATTTCCGGAAACTTTCCATGGAAAGTTAAGCTGGGGAATTTTGGCAATTTTACAAGTTGGAAACTTGAACAAGAATTTATGGAAATTAATTGGAAATTTGGGGTAATTTGGCATAACTATCATATACAAACAAATATAATCATTTAGTTTGGTCAAAAAACTTAACGAGAATTTATGGGAATTAATTGGTAATTTGTGGTAACTATCATATTCAAACATAAATGTAAACATTTTGTTTGGTGAAAAAAAATAATTACATTTGACTAATTTATTTAAATAGAACTTTAATCAATTATTTTATTGAACAACAAAAAGCATGAATGTTGAATAAAATAAACATAAAAAAAAAAAAAACTCCCATTAAAATGTGAAATGCAAGCATTTTCTCTCAAGCTTCTGCATTTTTCCTCTCAATCCTCAACAGCACTGCAGTAATAGTGTGCTGTACGCATGTGATTGAGTAAAGCACAGGGTTAAATTTAACTGAATTTGTGTTAAATCTGATTGTTTTAACCAAATTAAGCTGCAAGATGTTTTCCACTATATTTAAGTTCCCATTTATTCCCATGGAAAGTTTCCAACTTGAAAAATTTCCAGAATTTTGCAACCCTAATTATTATTAATTGGGACTGTATCTCATCTCTGTGTTATGCTTATAAACTTAATGTCAGGCCCATATGGAATCTGTGCACTTGCATTTTCTGAGGCAGAATCTGTTGAATTCTGAGGATTTGAACATGTGAAAATGTGTTCAGTGGACTACAGGCTTGTCGCTGAGCACATGATAAACTAAGTATTTAATAAAAAAAAAAAAATCATGCAAGGGGAAATTAACTCTTTCCTCGCCAGCTTTTTAAAAAAAAATTGCCAGCCATTTTTGATCTTTCATGCCCTCCAGAATATTTTGTTGTATGAATATCTGAACATACAATATAACAAAAGACCGAACAGAGCCCCTGCTTTTATTCTAGCTATTCTGTTTTTTTTAATCAACACTTGAATGTGGGTAAGTTTCATAAAATAGCAACATTTTAAACAAAAAGCAGAGAAAAAAAAAATCGCATTTTTGTCAAAGACTTTGTCCGGATTGGATTCAGAACGTTTATCAAAACATCATCAACACCCCAAAGCTTCAGTCGCTTCCTCTTCATGGGTTCGACATTTCATTCAGTAGGGTTGCAGAATTCTGGGAATTTTCAGGGGTGGAATCTTTGCAGGGAATTAACAGGAATATATGGGAACTAATGGAAATTAATGGGAATAAACAGGGAATTTTAATAAATGCTGTTCTTTTTAACTTTTTATTCACCAATAAATCCTGAAAAAAGTATCACAGGTTCCAAAAAAAATATTAAAGATTGAGGACCAAATCAGCATATTAGAATGATTTCTGAAGGATCATGTGACACTGAAATAACACGCATAATTGCTGCAATAAAAATTTATTTTACAAATTTATTAAATTAGAATTAATTGGATGCAAAACAGAAATAACTTATGTTATGACCAAATAAAAATTTGTTCATATTTGTTTGTATATGATACATTTTTATATAAAATTTCCAATTCCCATACATTCCTGTTAAGTTTCCAAGTGAAAGTTTCCAGAAATGTACCGTAAACTTTCTGCCGCTTTGCAACCCTAGTAACGTTAGACTGTTTCGATTTATATTCCGTTTAATGCTTGATGAGTGCGATAGATTACATGTGCGTCAGCAATGCTTCTATCGCTGCTTCTTCGCCTGTGAAATTCTTTCAGAAGATGTGTAATAGCGCACCCTACCGTATAACACCGAAAACATGGATTGTCGGAAAAACTAGTTGATGGCGTGGAAAGAGTTAATGTGTAAAATTGTGTTGGCATTTATATTCTGTGCAAATTTCGTGTGGGCCTGACAATGATCAACTAAAAACAAAAAAGAAAGAAAAACATATATAACTTCAGCATCTCGAACATGTCCAGGAATCTTTCCCTGCAGTTTTTGTAGTAATCTTACAGGTAGTCATGAGCAAACTGTCATCGCCGCCTGATTACGTCAGTGATGCAGTGCAGTTTTGTGTCGTCACATGTACTCTGAAGACTAAAGGCGTGTGTTTGCAGGCAAATTTAAATGATATGTGCCGTCGAACAAGACGAACAAGAAGTCTAAGTGAGGGCCTTTGTTTCAAAACATGACTTTCTTAAAATGTGCAGAAAGAAACACATTATTTATATTTGCCTGCCATGACGGACAGTAATTTGCACACTGTACAGCCTCCCATAAATCCTACTACCAGACCTTTCTTTTCACAGAGAATCATGTTTAAATGGTGGTCTTTTTAAATGTATGTAGTGTTATTAACAACTGAACTTGACATTTAGTCAGTGGTCTGTCTTGTACCTTCTCTCAAAATGCTCAATGTTTTTATTTCTAAGAACCTATTGAATTGCACAATTTTGAGTTGCGTTTTTTTTTTTTTTTTTTACTAGTTATAAAATTGTGGCTGCCTGTCGTATCCAAAATGATTTCATCATGGACTACAGTGGACTTTCTAACACTCCTGAAGTACCACAGGTAGCTGCGGTCGGTGAACTAACTGGCAGACGTTCAGTAATTCAGCAGTGTAATGCGTTAACACTGGGGGACTGATCGATTTTTAATGTCCAGGTACTAGTACATTTCCAATAAAGGGGGTGAATTGTATACATACGTGCTGTGATTGTTACAATTCTGTAAATGTTTGTCTGATACATGCATTTGTAATATAAATGCTGTGTGCAGGAACAGGGATTTAATGCTAGACATGAATTAATGTTAGCTTTTTTTTAAATCCAGTTTGAGATGTAGTACATGAAGTTCCCTCAAAGTATTTTTAGTTGAGCTCTGCCGCAGTGAAACCGTGAATATTGTGATGAAACATGCACCGTCAGCTTTTCCAGGGTATGTTTCCTCACAACAATTTCTATGGTATTTTGCTGTAAGCCTGTGATATATCCTGCTATTGGTGCAGAAATGACACATTTTAAGTGTTTTAGCCCTGTAAAGCCTGACCTATGAAATAATAGGTAGACCTATAGTTTGGGTCAAATGTTTGGACACATTACTATTTTTAATGTTTTTGGAAGAAATCTTTTCTGCTCGTCAAGGCTGCATTTATTGTGAAATATTATTACAATTTAAAGTAATGGTTTTCTATTTTAATATACTTTAAAATATAATTGATTTCTGTGATGGAAAACTGAATTTTCAGCATCATTACTCCAGTCTTCAGTGTCACATGATCCTTCAGAAATCATTCTAATATGCTGATTTATTATCAATGTTGGAAAAAGTTGTGCTGCTTATTGTTTTTTTTATAACCTGTGATACTTTGAAAAGCATTTCTTTAAAATAGAAATCTTTGGTAACAATATACACTACCGTTCAAAAATTTAGGGTCAGTAAAAAATTTATATTTTTATTCAGCAAGGATCTGTTAAATTGATAAAAAAAAGTGATAGTAAAGACTTATATTGTTAGAAAAATGTTCTATTTTGAATAAATGCTGTTCTTTTTAACTATCAATAAATCCTGAAAAAAAAAAGTATTCCAACATTGATAATAAATCATCATATTAGAATGATTTCTGAAGGATCATGTGACACTGAAGACTGGAGTAATGATGCTGAAAATTCAGCTTTGATCACAGGAATAAATAATATTTTAAAGTATATTAAAATAGAGAACCATTATTTTAAATTGTAATAATATTTAACAATATTACTGTTTTTTTTCTGTATTTTTGATCCAATAAATGCAGCCTTGATGAACAGAAGAGACTTCTTTCAAAAACATTAAAAATAGTAATTTGTCCAAACTTTTGAACGGTACTATATAGTATGAAATAGTGAACTCATTTGAATTATTTAGAGGCACAAAAATACGCAATTTGGTGCAGATGCTGATATTTATATAGCCAAATGTAAATCAATGAGCTCTTTATAGCAGACTACTCATATAAAATAGGGTAAATGTCAGCTGCCACTCTTTATCTCCTAATAATGTCTTAGTAAGATGATATTTAAATGCTTAGTTTTATGGTCATAGTTTTAAAACATATAACACAATGCAATACAACAATGATTGAGAGATGAACAAATAAACCCTCAAAGGCCTGATGATCATATTTTATACTTACGTTTGAACATGATTTTTCTAAAAAAAATGTCTGGATTATCAAGTAAACCTAAGCTGCTTCAGTCCAGTAAGTGTTTGTCTTGAAATAGTACTAACAATATAAAAGTTATTCTTACGGTGAAGATTTTGCAGCAAAAAGACAGGTGTATCATGACCTTTAAAATTACACTAAAAGGTCTTTTACTTGCTAAAAAAAAAAAGAAGTATGAACTGTCAATGCAGATTGTGTACAACAGATTTTCCAGTTTTGATCCGTTAAGAGTCTTGAAATTTGCGTGTCAAATATGATGGCTACAGTAGGGTTAAAATAGTTGACGTCTGGCCAAAACATGAGATTACACCCTGAAAATAATAACCATTTGTATTTCAGGTACACACTATTTCGTAAGTAGGCCTAATTTTCAAGTAGGTCTTCAAAGAAAATCAGCCTCCTCTTTAACCTGAATAGTTGTGCATATGCAGATTGTTTACTGACTACACAGTGAAGCACTTTTCATTTAAAACTTAATTTTGTCAGCATTTGTCAGGCTTTTTCCTTACCTGCACGTGCTCCTCCTATCCAGCAGATGGCAGCAGGACGCTTCTCCAGCTGTGCACTATGTAGTAGTTGTTTCTCCTCGGGAAAAAAAACTCAAACTTTACTCAGTTAAAAGTGCTTTAAAAGTTTTCCAGTGTGAGTCTCTCTGGGCTTCTCTAAAGAGCTTCACTGCCCTCCAGTCAGATTGAATCAAGGCAATTTGGTGTCCAGGTGATGCAAATTACCCAGAGGCCATTGTGGTTTGTGTGAATCAAAATCAATATGCATGCAAATTGGACATGGCCCAATTCATCTGGGTCCATCCGCACATCCTTACAAGTAATCACTGATTCAGAAAACTCTGGGACAAAACAGGCTACAGAATGAAATAAATAAATAAAAGTTTAAGTATAGCATAGGAGTTGATGTGATTCAATCTGTTTAGAGGAATTCGCCTGCTTTTTGCATTTTCTCACAAAAATGTAAGACTGTTCTGTCATGTCAACTATTTAATGAACATTTGACAAATCTAGCATTAACTTCAATGTATAAATGAGACCACTAGATGACTATTAGCTGTTGTTATAGCTACAATTGGACCTACTTAAATAAGGAAAAATATCTAAAAATCCCAAACAATATGAACAAAGGTACTGAGTGATATACAAAAAGTAAAGTTTCTTCTAAAATGAAGCTAATTTGTGTTAAAAGGGTCCTTGATTATGATTTCTAGACATACTGGAGATATTAGATATTTCTAAGATTAATATGCTAGTCGATGAGTTGAATCAACTCCACAGCAACTACATACATTTATCCACTAACCATTCAGAAACGTCCTAAAAGTTGTAACTTCTTCCTGAGTCTCTCCATCAGCGTCGACTCCGGTTTGAACAATGTAAGGCTGAACACCGTTACTGACAATCCTCATTTTGTCTGCGTGAGATTCTCCTGCTTTGTTGTTGTTGAGCAACCGAAGCGTGAGCTGTTAAAGCTCCGCCCTCTTCACACATAAACGGCGTGTTTTTGCTCACACCCAAATAGTGGCAAATTTGACAAGCTATAATAAATGATCTGTGGGGTATTTTGAGCTGAAACTTCACAGACACATTCTGGAGACACCAGAGACTTATATTACATCTTGTGAAAGGGGCATTATAGGTCCCATATTCTAGTAATGATCTCTGTAATTTTCTGAGTAGAAATGCTATTTTCTTAACTAATGACAGGTGGAATTGTGGGACAAGTTTTGTCTCGTCACCGTGTCTCAAGAATAAGCAATATTAAAGGTTGTGCTGCTGGAGCTAATTTATTGTTCCTGTGAACGTTGGGACATTGAAACAACAAGGTGACATTGTGGACATCCGAGTTGTTTTCTGCCGTGATATGCATCTCCTGTCGCTCTTGTCACCGGCAGCCCTGAGATGACACCGCTCTGACATTCCTATTAAGATGATAACTCTGCCCGCTGCATACATTACTGTCACTCCACTCACCGTTTCATCCCCGCTGAATGAAAAGAAGCAGGTGATTGTGTCAAACAGGCCTCGTCGCAGAGAGGGCATCAGATAAACCTGTAGGACCCGGGACAAGATATTTGAAGTCTCAAATCGGGATGTACAGGGGGTGTTTGAGGATGTTCAGCCCACTATTGTGTTGGTTTTTAGACTCCTGAAGGTGTGCTGTGGTATCTGCACCAAGATGTTAGCAGCAGATTCTTTAAGTCCTGTAAGTTGCGAGGTGGAGCCTCCATGGATCGGACTTGTTTGTTCAGCACATCCTACAGAAGCTCGATTGGATTGAGATCTGGAGAATTTGGAGTCAACAGTTCAAACTCATTGCTGTGCTCCTCAAACTATTCCTGAACCATTTTTGCTTTGTGGCAGGAGCATTATCCTGCTGAAAGAGGCCACAGCCAACAGGGAATACTGTTTCCATGAAAGGTTTACATGGTCTGCAACAATGCTTAGGCAGGTGGTACGTGTCAAAGTAACATCCACATGGATGGCAGAACCCAAGGTTTCCCAGAAGAACATTGCCCAAAGCATCACACTGGTTTGCCTTCTTCCCACAGTGCATCCTGGTGCCATGTGTTCCCCAGGTAAGCAACGCACACGCACCCGGCCATCCATGTGATGTAAAAGAAAACGTGAGTCATCAGACCAGGCCACCTTCTTCCATTGCTCCGTAGTCCAGATCTGATGTTCACTGTTGACTCTTTCGGCAGTGGACAGGGGTCAGCATGGGCACCCTGACTGGTCTGCAGCTATGCAGCTCCATACTCAACAAACTGAGATCACTGTGTATTCTGACACCTTTCTATCAGAACCAGCATTAACTTCTGGAGCAATTTGAGCTACAGTAGCTCGTCTGTTGGATCGGACCACACGGGCCAGCCTTCGCTCCTCACCATGACCCTGTCGCCGGTTCACCACTGCTCCTTCCTTGGAGCACTTTTGATAGATACTGACCACTGCAGACCGGGAACACCCCACAAGAGCTGCAGTTTTGGAGATGCTCTGACCCAGTCATCTAGCCTTCACAATTTGGCCCTTGTCAAACTCGCTCAAATCCTTACGCTTGCCCATTTTTCCTGCTTCTAACACATCAACTTTGAGGACAAAATGTTCACTTGTTGCCTAATATATCCACCCACTAACAGGTGCCGTGATGAAGAGATGATCAGTGTTTTTCACTTCACCTGTCAGTGCTCATAATGTTATGCCTGAACGGTGTATATTGTTCTGTTCCGATTTCAAACAACGTTCCATTTTGTTCCAATTAACCATGACCAATCTTGAAATGGGAACAGAATGGAACAACACGTGAAATCTGAACATACCTTGTGAAACTGGAAAAGTCCCTGATAAATTGACACATCTAGTCCGAGTGGTGAACAATAGTCCGTGTTGGAGTGCCCTCTGGTTGGAGTGCCCTAAATAGGGCACTCCAACTCGTGATCATGACATCTAGTCACCGTAAGTATCTAATAATAAACGTATAAATACTTGTTGTAATTCTTTTATAAAAGATGTCATGATGTACTCCGCCCCTTTTTGGCTGATGTCACCAAGCCCTCTTACCTTTCCTTACTTCTCCCAACCAACTACTTGACTCTATTCTGGATCATAACACAACTTTTCACCACCAAGTCCATTCCTGAAGGATAAAATCAAGTTCTATTCTGTTTTCTCATTGAACGTTAATCAGAAAAGCATCAGATTTTGGAGGTAAAATGTGTTGCAGATGTCAAAAACAGTGCACAGGCCTGAACAGCCTTCAATAGGATGTCATGTAATCCCATATGATAAATGGCAAATCTAATCATGCATGCATTTGTTATTTGCACATTTCCCAAAATAGGTCCTGATCTGCTTGGAAACAGCCGTCCTCTGAACCAAAACCGCCGTTGCTGTCATGCATAAAGCCCTAGCAACAGTTGCCATGTAATACTGCAGACAGTGTGAACAACCCCTCAACTTCTTAATGTTTTCCATAAAAACTTTATAATGTTTGCCTTAAGGGTGGATTAAGGAATATGGAGGGTGGGAAAAAAACATAAAATCGATCGTTAGGAGGACATCTCAAGGGTCTAGGAAAGAAAAGCCCAAATGGCTTCAGATGTTTCCAGTTCATTTCCACAGGAGATAAAGTGTGTTTTTACAGGCGTGATGTGAGTTTTTTCCCCACTGAAGGCCTTAAAGGAATAGCTCACCCTCAAGCGTATTATTTCATACTTTGAAACACAAAATAAAATAAGTTCTACGGGTCTGGAACGACACAAAGGTGGGAGAATTTGGAGTGAACCATACCTTTAAGTGCACTCGCTCTTTGACTGCTCTGCATTTGGGTTATTTAGCAAATGCATTTTTGATGACCTTCCCTCCTTTTCAAAGAATCGCTCTGGTTTAATGACACTGAAAGCTGCCAGTGAGAGCTCTGGAGGTTAATGATAGCTAAACAGAACAAGGTATAATTTCTGTCACGGCTTTAGTGCTGGAGCCGCAGGCGGCAGTAAACCCTCGCCGTAATGTACAGTTACACTTAACTTTAGGACAGCTTTTATTGTGTTCAAATGCATGATCTGCTCCGTATAACTCTTAAGGGTGTGCTGCATACACAGTGATCATGCATAATGCATCCAGACTAGAAAGAATATTAAAATAGGTATGTGCAAATGGACATTAATACAATTGGCTGCAAATGGCTCATTGGCACCAACATCGCTATTTAACCTAGAATCATTATTTTATACAGAAGATGGTTGGCAGTATATATTCTCTTTTGAATAGTTGTTTCTGTATTTTTTCATTGATTGATTGTTTAAGGGATTTTATATCTGGACTCCTGTAGTTTTGGCCTGAACCGCCACACTATAATCAAACCCAGTGTTTTACACTTTCAGTTCTCATCCAAAATACAATTATTGACCTATTTTCAGCTGCACACAAGCAGATCCCTAATCGACATCAAGGTGTCAGTTTCAGAACCGGCATATTTTAGAATTATGAACAGTATTGAAATTATCAAGTTTAAAAGTGAATTGAGTTGTACCACTTCCAAGTATCACAAAGCCAGAGTGTTGCTATGTGATTGCTGAGGTGTTCTGAGTGGTTGCCAGGGCGTTGCTATGTGGTTAAGACATTCTGAGTGGTTATCAAGGTGTTCTGAGTGGTTGCTAGGGTGTTGCTATGTAGTTAAGACATTCTGAGTGGTTGCCAAGGTGTTCTGAGTGGTTGCTAGGGTGTTGCTATGTAGTTAAGACATTCTGAGTGGTTATCAAGATGTTCTGAGTGGTTGCTATGGTGTTGCTATGTAGTTAAGACATTCTGAGTGGTTGCCAGGGCGTTGCTATGTGGTTAAGACTTTCAGAGTGGTTGCCAAGGTGTTCTGAGTGGTTGCCAGGGCGTTGCTATGTAGTTAAGACATTCTGAGTGGTTGGCAAGGTGTTCTGAGTGGTTGCCAGGGCATTGCTATGTGGTCACTAAAGGCATTCTTAGTGGTTGCCATTGCGCTGCTGTTGCTAAGGTGTTCTGAGTGGTTGCCAGGGCATTGGTATGTGGTCACTAAGGCATTCAGAGTGGTTGCCAAGGTGTACTGAGTGGTTACCAGGGCGTTGTTATGTGGTTAAGACGTTCAGAGTGGTTGCCATGGTGTTCTGAGTGGTTGCTAGGGCGTTGGTATGTGGTCACTAAAGCATTCCCAGTGGTTGCCAGGGTATTGCACTGCATTTACTAAGGTGTTCTAAATGGTTGCCAGGGCTTTGCTATGTGATTATTAAGACGTTCAGAGTGGTTGCCAAGGTGTTCTGAGTGGTTGACAGGGCGTTGCTATGTGGTTATTAAGATGTTCAGAGTGGTTGCCAAGGTGTTCTGAGTGGTTGACAGGGCATTGCTATGTGGTTATTAAGATGTTCAGAGTGGGTGCCAGGGCGTTGCTATGTGGTCACTAACGCATTCTGAGTGGTTGCCATTGTGCTGCAGTTGCTAAGGTGTTCTGAGTGGTTTCCAGGGCATTGGTATGTGGTCACTAAGGCATTCTGAGTTGTTGCCAGGGTATTGCACTGCAGTTGCTAAGGTGTTCTAAATGGTTGCCAGGGTTTTGCTATGTGGTTATTAAGATGTTCAGAGTGGTTGCCAGGGCGTTGCTATGTGGTTAAGACATTTAGAGTGGTTACCAAGGTTGCCAGGGCCTTGCTATGTGGTTATTAAGATGTTAAGAATGGTTACCAATGTGTTCTGAGTGGTTGCCAGGGCATTGCTATGCAGTTGCTAAGGTGTTCTGAGTGGTTGCCAGGGCGTTGCTAAGGTGTTCTGAGTGGTTGCCAGGGTGTCGCTATGTAGTTAAGATGTTCAGAGTGGTTGCCAAGGTGTTCTGAGTGGTTGCCAGGGCGTTGCTATGTGGTCACTAAGACTTTCTTAGTGGTTGCCAGGGTACTGCGCTGCAGTTGCTAAGATGTTATAAATGGTTGCCAAGACATTGCTATGTGGTTATTATTAAGACGATCAGAGTGGCTGCCAGGGTGTTAGTATGTGGTCACTAAAGCATGCTGAGTGGTTGCCAGGGTATTGCGCTGCAGTTGCTAGAGTGTTCTAAATGGTTGCCAGCGTGTTGCTATGCAATTGCTAGGGAGTTCTTAGTGGTTGTCAGAAAGCTGCTATGCGGTTGCTAAAGCATTCAGAGAAGTTGCCAGAGCAGTGCTATGTAGTTGCTAAGGTGTTCTGAGTGGTTGCCAGGGCGTTGCTATGCAGTTGCTAAGGTGTCTTGAGAGGTTGCCAGGGAACTGTAATGTAGTTGTTCTTAATAGTTGCCAGTGCATTGCTATGGGAGTGGTTCTTTCTAAATTCATATTTATTAATCAAAAGAGTCCATATTTTGTACTTGTTTTTCATTTGAAAACAGTGTGTGATTGGTTAGAAAAGTAAAAGCACACCACTCCTCAACAACGATATGACATATTCACATTAATAGCAACTAACATTTGAGGACAAGTCACATGTCTAAATGCAATATACTTATGACTAGAGGCTTGTTCAAATCCCAAAGTATGAGCAACAGTAATAGTGATGCTTGACCACAAAATAATCAGAATGACCCTCTTCCAAGCTCACAGCCGCTGCTCCACATATCAAATGACCCTTCTCGAGTCACTGTCATAAATTACTCTATTTTTCTTGCTTAAAAGCAGACTTCAGCTCCCTTATTAAGACCTGTAATTGGGCATACCAGGTACACCACTGATGTTATCTATCATCTCGAGTGCTTCAATGTTTCAAGCAATGGCTAAAATCTAAGAGAGCCCTGTTGACTTTGCAGGCACAAGATGTGCTTCACACTTGATGCATCCTGCCGGCTTCGGTGTTTCTCCGCACAGCTGCAGGGATGAAGACGGGCTCGACGTACTTAGCAGGCTCCGCTATAAACCTGCAGGAATAAAGAGAACTTGCTCCTCTTGGACTTGAATGCTAATTACTGCATTTGTCATGATCAGGAATCAAAGCGGCGCACGGGCGACCGGAGCGCTTGAATTTCCTCACTCGTCCTCCGAGGATCGTCATGTTCCATTAGTCTTCTTTAGATCTCCCCGCAGGCACTCGAAGAGAAGTGCGAGGATTCAAGTGCTGAGTAAAGTGTTCTGGGAGGCTCTGAAAAATGGATTTCTGGAAATAAATCCACCACGTGAATGACGTCCAGCACACACAAGGCCTTCTCAAAACATCTCGTGATTCAAATGCATTATGAATGCTTTCAAAATACCGTTAGAAAAATACCAGAGAAATGAAATTTCCATTTGAAACGAACATGGATGCACATTTTTCCACAACCACTTTTCAGAGAGTCTGACAGCGTTATTAAAGGAATAGTTCACCAAGAAATTAACATTCTGTCATCACGTCACTGAACCATTACTTTTTTTGTGGAACACAAATGAAAGTCTCAAAAACCTAGTGAACTGTAGTACTTATACAGGCAACTAAGGCTGCGTTATAACCAAAATTAAACCTCATTTATCACACATTTTTAACCTTCTACATATGCATCATACAGGGGTAACAGGGGTGACATTTTTCATCCTGGCCATTAGAGCGCAATAGATAAAGGAAATGGTTTTAAGAAGGTTTCCTGTAATAGAGAGGAAAAGCGGGCATGAGCGTCCCAATTCGCATACTATCCATCCTAAAAAGTATTTGAAATTAAAATGAGTGTGTTCCAAATTGTAGTATGTTGAAATGAGTATTCCAAAGAATCCTGTTTAGTCTACTTTTTCTGGTTAGAATCCGAAGTGCAGATGAGCCATTCCACCGAATGGGTGACATTTCTGTCCCCAGGACAATGTATGTATAAATATGCATGAAAATTAACTGTAAAATACATTTTATTATTAAGCAAAATGTCCTGAACATTACTCTAACTGCAAATTTAAAATATATAATTCAAAACATTATTAAAAACTACTCAGAACACTAAAAATATAGCATTTGTTACATGTCCCCGCTATCTAAACCTAAACTTTATCATGAAATATAATCATTAAAATCTTCCAGAAATCTTTTTTTTTTTTTTTTTGCATTGTTGTGTTACTCCTTATACCATCTATGCTAAACAAAAAGAAATTTCATGAGAAATTCATAATACATTATAAAAAATACACATTTTAGTTGTGTCCCCAGGTTTTCACTCAGTCCTGTTATATGGAAGCCCGTTTCCGCCACAAAAAAAAAAAAAAAAAAAATTAATTGCGACTTTTAATCTCAGAATTCTGACTTTATAACTCACAATTGTGAGAAAGTCAGAATTCTGAGATAAAAAGTCGCAATAAATCTTTTTTTTTTTTAGTGGCGGAAACGGGCTTCCATACTGTTACCCTCCCACATCGGCCCTTCTAAAAAACTTGGAATATCCCACAAGACACATTTTCAACAGGAAGTTGCATCATCTGGATCTTATGCAGGCCATAAGAAGACCAAAAGTAAGAGCTCTCATTTTAATTTCTGTAAATTTGATGAAATTGTAACTATGACTGAGAAGGTCAATCTCAACGTACTGTCCTGTTACCTAAATTATTTCTTAGATATTATTTGTTTATTTTAAAAATATTAACTTTAAGTAAGTCACTAGAATTTGCTCAGTGTCCTCATGTTATTAGAATGTACGCCATGTGGCCATATGTCATGTATTTGATAGTTTTTTTTGCTTAAAAACTCAATCCTGTTACTTTCAGTCCTGTTACTCATATGAAAAATAACAGGAGTGAGTAGAGTCCTCTGTTTTGTTGATTTAGTAATGTGAATATTAGTTGATATAATACTGTTCACCTGTATCATGAGTTTTACAATTGAAATTACTTAAACTGTACATTTTTAGGATTAGTTTTACAGTGTGAATGCCATACTTGCAGGGAGCCAGTCCACCACGACGTGACTTAAGTCTTTCTTATCTTTTGGAGAAAATGGAGAGAACCTATACAATGCAGGTGCCAGAAACACCCACCCATGGCACGCTGCAAGGGAAGGAGTGAAACACACCCACAACTCTCTCTTTTTCCCCCTTTTTGTCTTTCCTTCCCTCTCTCTCCCTCGCTCTCTCTTCTCCTCTCTCTCCTTCTTTCTCTTTCCACCTCCGTCACTGTGATGTATTACTAGCACACAGCACATCCCTTCAGCACAGAAATCTCACTCACACACATGCACACAGCCATCTACACACTTTCTCACACACATGCACACACACGGACACTCATTCCTGTTACCCAGTGTTCATTCCTGTTACAAAGTGCTCATTCCTGTTACTGAATTTATTTATTTTTCTAAAAAGAAATAAAGTTAAACCACAGTTTTGTTTGGTCCATCATTTATTCAATTGTCAAAAAAAAGATATACTTAAGGCTTCTGTCTTCTTTTAAATGCAAAAATTGTTTTGCGTTTTTTGTTAAAATACACCTTGCCTTAATATAAAGTGATTTTTTAGTCACAAATATCAATTATTTGAACATATAACCAACCATTTCTTTAAAATAACCACTTTCTTGAGGTGAATACAAAGGAATTAATTGACATGCTTTTAAACATGCTTTTAAATGGCACGTGAGTTTTGGTAACAGGACTGAGAAAACATGCATACATCTTCTGCTTTGAAACCTTGCAAAAAAAAAATGAAATTAATTTGCCTGAGATTGACCAATACACATTTTGAATAGTTAAATATGTGTAGTATTAGATTCAGTGTTGAAAAAATATTTTAAAAAATAAAGTTTAATTGTGAAGAATTTCAACAAGCAAATGTCACCCATTCGGTGGAATGGCCCAGATCCGTTCACACTTTAACAACTAATATTGCCCACAACCCATTGTGCGTTGGATGAGGATTCGATTAGAACTACAAACAAAAAGAGTTAAAAACTACAAACATGGCGATTATGTGAGATTGACGGTTAAGTAGAGCGGTTTAGATAAATGGGTTTGAGTATCTAACCTGACAAAAAGATTATTCAATGTTATCCACATTATATTTCATCTGCAACAGCATTGTGACCTTTTGTAAATATATATTTGGTCATTAACCTTTAAATGTATTGTTATTTCTCTCCGATACGGTAGGAAATTAAATTAAATTGAATGTGGAGGATTTTAACTGTGACAAGATGATTGACAGGGCAGCTTAAATAGTGATAGGATGCATAACTGTGTCAGATGAAGTAGTATCAAAGACTTTATATATAAAAAAGACGGTGCACTCGTATTATTATGAATTGGAGAAAGGCAAGTCCCGCCTTATAAATAAGAGCCAATGGCCAATCTAAATTCATTGCATCACTGCAGTGGCCGTTAGAAGCTCCAGTTTCTATAAAAAACAGTCAGACGCATGCTTCTTATCGAGACGCGCACACATATTATCTTGATCCAGCCTGAAAAATGCATTTAAAAAGAAAAAAAATGTTGTAAGGATTTGAGCGTTTATAAACAAAACGTATGAGACAGTTGTTGTCAGATTTCATTAGTGATTTCAAATATGAAATTTAATCGAAAGGACAGGGTAAGGTTGCATCAGCCGTTCATAAGTTCTTTATTAAATTGGAACGTAAAGTCCACACTAGTGGCCTAGTAACTACTAGCTAGTTTGTAACTAACGCTGTACTTGCTCTGGAGAATTTGATGTTTCCCCATTTAAAGAGATAGAAGCTGCACTTGAATGCCCGAGCGGCGTTTCAAAGATGGCCGCCTAGTGAAATGACTTGTCTTAAAGGGACTTTGGTGGTATGTCCCAAAGCTTGCCTTCTATTCTGGTACACAGTAAAAAGTATGTACTTTTTCTTCACAAAAAGAGTACTTTTAGGGCGTAGTATAGGCTATGTAGGTGAATTGACCCTTCGCAAAGACCTGCCCCCCTCAGTTACTGTTGCTTTGTCCGACAAGCCATGGCACTGTCACGCCACACAGAGGGAAAAATACATCGCGGAGCAGAGAAGACACTGACAACACTTCGACAGACAAGACAGAGCAGGTTACTTATGATATTAAACAAAGTCCCAGCTTTAAAAAAGTGTGTAATTTTTTAAGAAATTCGAACAATATAAACCGTTTTGTGGCTCTTTAATGTGTCGTGACAGATCACTGTAGCTCCTCAGCTCAAGCGGCTCGTGAACCGATCATCTCTTCCTACCAGATAATTTATAGCATCAAATAAACATGAATGAACATCAGAAGGAATGTTGTTTCAAATGCGGAAAAACGTCAGTACACACCATTTTTCAAGTTCAAATCCACCGAGGTTAATCTTCTAACTCCTGACTGCTTTGTTGGACAAAATGGTGGATTTGGCGTTATGATTGGTTAGATCGCTTGTCAATCAAACTCCTGGCGAAGCTAGTATGGGTCAATTGGGACGCAGCAGGAGTTTGTTCGTGGGGGTGAAAGAATGCCGGAAATCACCTTGTGCTCGGGGAGTTAAGTGAAATTTATTTCAAATGCACATTTTGTTTATTTGCACTGCAGAATTTATGGACAGGTTATGGAGTCAGTCACAGCATTTTTCGACTACGAGTGAAATACAGGTGGCGGTCTGAAGTTATCAGTTCCCCCGCCAAATGCAAGTCATCTCCGGCACGAGATCCAGCGCCGTTACGGTGGAAACAGGACAACAGAGACTGATCGATTACACTTGAATTACTTCTAAATGTTTAATTTTTACTCCTAATATGTGTTAAACGAGCTTAAATGTAGGCAATATGTATTAAAAACTATATAAAATATGCTATACTATAAAGTATGATCGAAAATAAAGAGGATTAAAGTTGGAGGATTTAAGTTAATCTGTAAACATTAATTCATGTATGAAGAAGCTATAGTTAAAATAAATCAACCCATTATGCTTGGTTAAATAAACAACCCAATTTGCTGGGTAAAATGAACCCAACATGTGTATTTATCTACCCAACCCTTGGGTTGCCATTGCATGGCTTCAGAAGACTTTAAATATAGCACATATGGACTGCTATACAGTGCTTGCATGTATAAGCTTCTAATATAGCAGTTTGGAACAACAAGTTTGATTATATGAGGAGAACGGGTGCATTTACATGTCAAAACCTGAATATTCCATCCACAGCATTCTTTTTTTAATTTATGCTCTAAAAACAACAAAATAAAAAAGCTGGATAATTGGAATCTGATTTGGCTCCATGTTTGGATAAAATACAACCTGTCTTCTGTCAGGGAACTGACCTTCCTCTGATACAGAACACACTTACTCCTACATGCAGATGTTCACCATTATGGTTTGAGAGACAGCAAGATGACGCCAAGCATTTCACTCTCCTCGAGCATTACTGTTGGTTCATCAGACTGCTGGCTCCGTCGCTTCTGGACCGCCGCACCTGCCGCTTTTCAGCACAGATCAAGTCATAGCACGGATTTATGCAAGAGGTTTCACGAGAAAGTCCACGTCTGCTGACTTATGAGCTTTTGACAAATGTGACTCATACAGGAATGTCAGAAAGTGAAATTGATGGCAGCGGCGTTTCATAACGCGCACAGAACCTCCTGGAAACCAACGCTTGTTTGAAAACACCGTTTATATTGGCTTTTTATGGGCACTTTTGTTTTGTTTTGAAAAGAGGCAAATCGTAGATTTGGTGATTAGTGACTGCAAGTATGACTCACTTTTACCGTCTCGTGGACCAAAACAAGCAAAGTCGAGATAATTGCCGTGCACTTTTTTTGTTCTCTCGACACAATCCATTAAAGCAACAGTTCACCTCGAAATGATCATTTTGTCATGTATACTCACTCTCAGCCGCAGGCCATTTCTTCTGTGAGACACAATATGTTCTACAAAATGCCTTAACTTTGTTTTGTCATGCAATCAAGGTTGACGTTTAACGGCAAACGTGATTGGTTTTCAAGTGTCACATGATTGCAAATTCGAAAATACTTCAAATGTTCTACTTTTATGATACCATTAAGGCCATTTTACTTTGGTTTACCTGCTTCATATTTTTGTGGAAACGGTCATACATTTTTTTTTCAGGATTCTTTGGTGAAAAGAAAGTTCTACAGAACAGCATTTATTTTAAATAAAAACTTTTGTAACATTATAAATGTTTATTTTCACTTTTGATCAATTTAATGCATTCTTGCTGAATAAAAGTATAAATTAAATTTTTTTTTTAAATCTTTTGAAAGTTAGTGTGTATACAGGCCTTGGAAATGGGAAGGCAGGGCGGGATATATCTAGAAGCTCCTCCCCTTTTTTCAAACTGGCCAATAGCGTTTCGACTAGATCACAGCTCGCCAGAGCCGTTGAGCTCGTAAAACCAATTTTCCTCATAATCTCTAACCATTTCTCCTCCATATTGCTTTAAAATATAGCATTGTTTGTATAATTCAAATGTGTCCGAACATTTTGTGGTCTGTCTAGCGCGTATGATCCGCTCGTGTCTTTGGACCGGAGCAGACTGTGCTCACGCTGCGGCGGTTCACGTGACCCTAACGCGAAAACGTAAATGGAAAGCATATTTACACTGTCCGAATCCTACCCTATCCCCTATATAGTGCACTATGTGCCACTCAACATATAGAAACTAGTAAATGTGGGAACAAATGACCGATTTCAGCATCTGTTTATAGTGTAGGAGGGGGTGGGACTTCAGATTCTAGAGAGCATTTGATTGGACAGAAGATTTGATAAGAAAACAATCCGCGGTGATGTCATGAAAATCCGTGATCCATTTTAGCGGAAGTAAGAGATTGTAATGCTGCCTTCCAGACTGGGAATATCTCAAACGTCCCACTTCAGACCTCAGTGAGTTCCAGTCCCTCATACGTCAAGTTCACATGTTGACCACAAGATGTCGCCATGAAAGTATATTGTGTTTTTGTGTCAATTATGGCAAAATAGAATACAAATGACATAAAAACAGCTGACGAAAAGCAAAAACGAAGGTAACATTAATTTAACATTTAACACTAATGTTAAAGTTTGTTTTTACGTTCATACGAGGACCTGCGAGGACTTCAGATGACGCAAACTCTGGATCAACATGCACCATTCCAAATTTTTTCTATATCCTAATCATTGTTAACACGTATTCATTAGCCTACTTCCATTAGTTTATTGTTTCTACAAAGCAAAATCCCCAGAGTTAAATCAACTCTGCTCAGAGAACATATGGTCCCTCTACAAAGAGCTAAAATAACACTGAAGCAGAGTTAAAGTTAATGAGATAATATGCTGTTTTTGGAGTTGTTTATTCAGATCTTGAGAGATTTAATGTCTTTTATCTTCAGTTGATTTCATCTAAGGCTGTGGCTGGAAGTCATTTGTAGTTCTTACACAAATGTTATTACATTCTCTTCAGTGATTCTGCTTGTTAACAGCAGGTGTTCATCACTAATGCTCAATCATAACTTAATTAATGACTTAATTATCTCATGAACTTTAATTCCACTTCTGTGTTACTTTAACACTATATAGAGAGGGACCATATGTAATCTGAGCAGAGTTGATTGCATTTTTTGCTGTGTACCTTAAATTAATACAGTGTTAGCTAACTGTGTTATTTGTATATGTACATTTTTGAAATTAGGCTACATAATTTGGACACAGTCACCTCTGATAACAGATTACTCTAAATTGTAATGTTGACATGCAATTTCTGTAAAGCAGCTTTGAAACGATATGTACTGTGAAAAGCGCTATACAAATAAATTTGAAATCTGAATATTAATTGGAATCGGGATGCGCCGACACATTGGAAGTGACGTCAAATGAGGTCGGGTTGATCGATGTATCCCGAGTTCACGCACCAAATGTCCGACGATGACTGGCGTTCCAGACGTTATTTCCTAGAAGGAGGTGGGAGAAATCTAAAATCCGATCTGTCTGGAACGCAGCATAAGTTTTGAATGCTTATATCTCCAAATTTTGTCATGGTTTTGGAACACACAACCAGCTTATTTATAAACGCAAACATATTCATACTAAAAGCTAAAAAACTTAAATTTTGATTTCAGGGGGACTTTAAGTGAATTCATTATTACAAACAACCAAGTTAACAAAGCAGGATTCTTTATTTGAAACTGTTTATCGGTTTTCACATTGCAAGAAGAGACAGACAAGCTTTGTGGCCCCAGTAGCTCATGTAATATTCATGAGATGTTTCCAGGGACGGCTTCAGGTGAAAAACCCGTTACGTACACACATACACACACACGCTCGCAAACACACTCCTACAAATTTACATATTCATCTGTTTTGCAAACATCCCACTATATTTTATTAACCTTGCTTTGACATGAATCAGCAGCATTTTACTTCGGAAATCAGCCACTTATCTTTCCCTCACATTCTGCTGTACACACACACTCACAAACTGGTACAACAGGGCTTAATTTGTATCGGATAAATCTGGATCTGGGATCTCTGGAATTGGACTGTAATCTTTTTTAGTACCAGTTTTTGAAAGTGTGAAACTGACTTTTTCCTTTTTCTGTCTTTGACGTCAGCAGCCAGACGTCATCAGAATTAACATGACATTGTTTTCCTGCTCTAGCGTGCTCAGTCACATGGTTATTTACAGCTCAGGTGATTGGCTGAAACTTCTAAAGTCCAAAACCTGCCAAATCCATCATTCTGTGATTTCTTAATGAACCCTTTTCAGGGTTTTTTTCTTTTTTTAAATTTCATTTTTAAACAATATTATGTTATATTACCTTGGCATTAAAGACCGTAAACTAGTTATCAAATTTGACATCTTTTTCTCTTCTAAACAACTTAATCTCTCAATATTTTTTCCTCTCTTTTGAAACACTCGGATGACTTCCACTTCTGAGAATCCTGGAAATGTGAGAAGGGACCGTTGACAAATTAAGCACTGAAGACCAGGTTACAGCACAACAACAGCTGGAACAGGAAGAGATCTAGTCGTCTAAAGCACTGAA
The DNA here is from genome assembly GCA_003731715.1 of Anabarilius grahami. Taxonomy (NCBI): domain Eukaryota; kingdom Metazoa; phylum Chordata; class Actinopteri; order Cypriniformes; family Xenocyprididae; genus Anabarilius; species Anabarilius grahami. The sequence goes on from RJVU01041021.1 coordinate 1,404,242, forward strand.
ATCAACAACAGAAAAGCTTAAAGTGCAAAACAGCAGAGAAATACAACTTTTCATGTTCCCAAACTCACCTTAAATTTACAAATCAATCTTGTACTCATAAGCAATGATGAAGATGATGAAATATCATCAAAAATCAAATCTTCACCGGTACATTTATAGCTTAACGTCAGTGTGTCATATGTAAATGACGATGCATAGTTACCTGGTTTGTGTTTTGTTTTTAAATTATTGCGATACTGCGCATTAGATCTGGGCTGTGTGCCCAGTGTGAGGTGATGGGGGTTAATGATCAGAGTTCAAAGGTCAATAAGGGGCAAACAGTATAGGTGTGTGAGCAGTCCTGATTGGCCCCGGAGCAGGGCGGAGCAGCGCAGTGGGGAGGGAATGAGTCTGAAAGAGGACGGGGTTATGGCAGGCACGCAGCTGAAAGGCGGAGCCAACGGCGGCGGCGACAGCTGCCAGGTGGGACGGCATTATTCTGGTCGTCAGCGGTGGGCAGAGATCTTTACCGACTGCCATCTTCACCTGCTGGAGAGAGAATTTGTAATTATTATATACTATACACTCCCGGTCAAAAGTTCAAATCCATTATTAATTGTTCTTTTTATTATCAATGTTGAAAACTTGGCTGCTTAGAATTTAATAGTTTTGTGGAAACAATATAAATGTCTTTAATGTCACTTTTGATCAATTTCATTTGTCCTCGCTGAATAAAAATCATAAAAAAAATCACGGTTTCCATAAAAATTATAAGCAATGAAATTGAAAAAACGGTTTTCATTAATAATCAGAAATGTTTCTTAAGTAGCAAATTAGCATATTAGAATGATTTCTGAAGGATTTTGGATCAGGGTATGTACTTATTTTTATAAATTCAGCTATTTTTTGTCATGTGGACTATATGTAAACATCTCTTATGTGAAATAGCTTATTCAGGACAGTACTGAATAAAAAATAACATGCATATTGTATGATGCCTCTTATTTGGTTAAAATCATTAACATTTTTGCAGATTCTGCAAGGGGTATGTAAACTTTTGAGCACGACTATATATTATAAGAACAATCACTTGTAAATTAGCATTATAATTATTAAAATAATAATAAAAAATTTAATTTATTAAATGGAATTGCACTTCTCTTTTCTTTTTTTAGAATTGACTCTTTCACCACCAGTGTTTTTTTTAAAGTTCCCAGTCAGCATCAGCATTTTTGATAATTTTCACAAAAATTTCATGTCCCCCAAAAATGAATATCTGAACATACACTATATCAAAAGAAAGAACAGAACCGTTTTAATCTAGCTTCATGCATTCTTTTTTATTAAAGGTGGGGTATGCATTTTTTAAACGACACTGTTTGGAAGTTAGTGGGGCCGACACCAACAACAAACATCTAAGCAATCAGCATTAGGGGGTGTATGACGATAGAGGAGACAGAACAAGCAAGAGTGAGATTTGAAAATAAGAAAAAAAAAACTCTGGAACGAGAGATGGGACACGATACAAAAGAGCTCAAAAGAATATCTCTGGAATGACTGGGCAAGCGCTTTAGGACTCTCGTTTCTATTAGAAAAGCTTTCCAGCGCTGGAGAGAGCTAAGCGGGAAGGCCTGAAAACAGACGCGGAGGCTGCTTTGATTCCTTATCATGTAAGTAACACTGGGTTTTGATCGTCTGGAGCTGCTGTTCTGTTGGCAACTAACAACAAACTCTTTGTATTTACTCTTGTGGTGGAGCAATGAAGAGAGGCGTGTGTTTGTTTGGGCTGATTTCAAATATCAACAGTGTTCAACAACGAATTTGAGAAATCGCATACAGCACCTGTGGGTATGTTTCATAAAAAAGGCAATTTGAACAAAAAGCTGGGGAAAAAAAATGTTGGATTCAGAATGTTGATCAAAACACAGATGGAGTAGATCGAGTCCATCAACACCAAAGCTTCACAGTCGTTTCCTCTTTCTGGGTTCAACATTTCATTCAGTGAAGTTAGGCAGTTTTGATTTATATGCTGTTTAATGTTGGAAGTTCGCGTTATTCTACGTTCATAAGCAATGCTTCTATCGCTTGTTTCTGCTTCTTCTTTGCCTGTGTTTTGATCAGGGGCCTCATTTATAAAACTTTGCGTACGCACAAAACCTGAAAGTGTGTGCGCCACTTCCGACGCATAAGTTGTGATTTATAAAAACAAACTTGACGGGAAAATTTGCGCACTTCCACGCAAACTCTGATTCATGCGTATGAACATTTTGGAGACAAAGCAGTTTGGCGACACTGATGGTGAGCTGAGGGACCACTTTAATTCCTAATTATGAGTCCTAATCATAAACACAGTGCATGTTCACAATAACAGTTTAAATAAAAAAAAGAATGATTTAAACTTGCATGGAAACTCACGTTTTCATTTTGATATACACATTTACATTAATATTACACTATTGGCAATAAGCACTGAAATTACACGCAGTCATTACGCAGAAGTTAAACAAAAATTATATGAATTTAGATAGTAGTTATGCAACTTTCGATCACTTTAATGACAGCGAGGAGTGGTAGGCGCACAATAATTCCTCATTAAACTAAACTGCAGATGTTATAATAAAATATTTTAACGAGAACGACGATCAGTGATGCACACTTAACTTCGATATTATGGAAGACACTGCTGGATTCGGTGGTCGAACGGACCGTTGTACAGTTTGAATAGGTCCAATGATAATATCTTACTGTATAACCGCAGCTGCAGGAGGTGTTGATGTCATGTGAAGGCATCTTCAAACAATTACCACTGTATTTGAAGGATATCATTTGAGGAAAACGGTAAGATTTGCATGTTTTCATTTTAAAATACTTTGTCAGTGACGCGCCGAGTCAGACAATTGTTTACACTGCAATAAATAAGTAGGCCTATCTGTTTCCACTAAAAATAGCCTATAAACATCCTAAAAGATATGTTCACCTTATCAGTAAAACTGCATACATTTGATTCGAATTGTTTAAAACAATTAAAATACTATTTGGCCAGTGGAAATTAATGAATCAACTCTATTCTAAAACCTTTATCTTAAGTATTTTTATACAATTTAGTTTTTATGCATATTTTGATATATTTATTCTAAAACATAACAAGAATATTGGATGATTTTTAGCAATGTAATGTGTATGGCACAAATGGCATTTATAGTCCGTATCTAATATTTTCCATTGTCTTGTACCTTTGACGGTGTTAACCATGGTGTCACGTGGATGGGAATATGCATTGAAATGATATGCAGATGAGGTTATGCATAGGAGTCATAAGCTCCATATATGGTGATTTCGCGGAGGAGACAGGGTGGAGATGCACGTACGCACAATCTTCTACTGACTGGGATTCATAAAGGAATTTGTGCGCAGGTTCTGGCGTACGCATGGTATTATATGGAGGGACAGAAAGCTCTCTGACTAAATCTAAAATATCTTAAACTGTGTTCCGAAAAATGAACGGAGGTCTTACGGGTTTGGAACGACATGAGGGTGAGTCATTAATGACATAATTTTCATTTTTGGGTGAACTAACCCTTTAAGCCCTAAGTATACTTCACTTTTTACGCATGTGTGAGGGTCAGCGTACAGTGCACGTGATGCGACTTTAGTCATCAGAAGAGTACACGAGTACAGTACGCTCACCACCCGATTTTTGTAACCGCGCGTATTTTGTACGCACAGGTCGCATATGTGCATTTAAATTTTTTTTTTTGCAGTAATTAGTTTATCCACAAGTTGGCAACTGTGCCCTGGGGGCATTGATTCACAAGGTAGTCAAAGAAAAACTGTGGAACGCATGCAAGCTACAGCGACAATCGACGAAAGATTGTGTGAAGAGGTTAGAAAGTGCCCTCATTTGTACAACTCTAGCATGAAAGAATACAAAGATGGTTACATGGGCTGTAACTCATGGCGAGAGATTGCTCAAAACTATGCATACTTTGCAAGGCTGTGCGTTCGACTGTGCAGGGCTTTCAAGTTACCACCTCTATACAATAAACCTTGTATATAACCAGGCCTTAAAGGATTAGTCCACTTTTAAATACACTTTTCCTGATAAATTTACTCACTCCCATGTCATCCAAGATGTTCATGTCTTTCTTTCGTCAGTCGAAAAGAAATGAAGGTTTTTGAGGAAAACATTCCAGGATTTTTCTCCATATAGTGGATTTCAATGGCTACCAACAGGTTGAAGGTCAAAATTGCAGTTTCAGTGCAGCTTCAAAGGGCTTTAAACGATACCAGACGAGGAATAAGGGTCTTATCTAGCGAAACGATCGGTCATTTTCGAAAAAAATACAACTGTATATGCTTTATATAAACAAAATATCGCCTTGAACGTACTTTCCGCTTCCGCATTTTTCATAACGCTTACGCTGAATATCCTACGCCTTCCCTATTCTACTTACGGAAAAAAACGAAACTGGCGCCGCGTTCGTTCCGTAAGTAGAATAGGGAAGGCGTAGAACATTCAGCGTAAGCGTTATGAAGAATGCGGAAGCGGAAAGTACGTTCAAGGTGATCATTTGTGTTTATAAAGCATATACATTTGTATTTTTTTCGAAAATGACCGATCGTTTCGCTAGATAAGACCCTTATTACTCATCTGGTATCGTTTAAAGCCCTTGAAGCTGCACTGAAACTGTCATTTTGACCTTCAACCTGTTGGTAGCCATTGAAATCCACTATAAGGAGAATAATCCTGGAATGTTTTCCTCAAAAACCTTCATTTCTTTTCGACTGACGAAAGAAAGACATGAACATCTTGGATGACATGGGGGTGAGTAAATTTATCAGGAAAAGTGTATTTAAAAGTGGACTAATCCTTTAAAGCTGGTACTTCAAGAATAGATTATTATAGTTATAGTTTTAGTAAAATAGTAAACAATATTTCAAAATATTTAAAATCTTCCATTTCGTCTTTGTTCCATTATAAATAGAATCTCACTAGTAAAATCCGTACTGCCTACATAAAGCGATCTAAGCGACAGTTTACTATGTTCATGTTGTTCCAAACTCGTACGCGGTTGTTCTTTTCTGTGGAACACAAAACAGTTTCAGTACAACAACAGATCACAGTGACCACAAGTGCCACAACAGTAGTACACACGAGTCTTCTGAAGTCATATCTGTGTGAGGAACAGACTGAAAATATTTGAAATCTCATTTGTGTTCACGTTGAGTTTAACAGATGTGGTCACTATGAGCTGTTGCTGCATGGAACAAATTGGAAAAAAATAACAGCATATGGGTTTGGAACAACATGAGGGCTAGTAAACAATGACAGAATTTTCACTTTTGGGTGAACTATCACTTTAATAAATGGTCTTGATGTGTACAATTCATCAGGGCGTGTTATTCGAAAGGAAAAAATTGTTTTGATAATCGTTCATCAAAACGTAATGACTTCCTCTGCCTCTGAAATGTCTATTTCTACTCCAGTTAAATGGGTGTTGAAAAGATAATATTATACACCACCGTTCAAATGTTGGGGGTCGGTAAGACTTTTTTTTTTTAAGAAATTGCTTAGGAAATTATGCAAAAATATCAATCTGTTGTCTTGAGCAGCAAATCAGCATATTAGAATGATTTCTGAAGGATCATGTGACACTACGACATACAAAAAAATATATAGGCTATAGTCCCATACGTATGCACAATTAATCATTAAAAGATCACAATCTCTATTCAAACACACACGATCTTATTCATGTAAGCTTGTTCGAAACAGCTTCACAAAGAGTCTTTTCAACTACACCGTATTGCTATTTCTGTTGCAAACATCAAATAATAACTAAAGTTTTGGGATAAAAGTTTATAATCCGGATATAAACACAGATGTTGCGGCAGCTGCAATCTTTTTAACTAATGTTACGCTTCAAATAAAGAGATTGCATCTATTACACTGTTACTCCAGTAGGTGGCGACTAGTGGTGGTTTTTATCTATTTGTATGGTGATTCGTTCAAAAACTCTGGACGAAACAAGTCTCCATTCATTAATTTCAAACAATTTTTACATAAATTCATTTAAATTGTCGGCGCCGATGGCCTCATGGGCAGCGCGCCGACATGTAGCGCCAATGCGTTTCGGGCGACCTGAGTTCGAGTCCCGGCTCGTGGTCCTTTCCCGATCCCGTCCCCCTCTCTCTCTCCCACTTCGCTTCCTGTCTAGTAACTGTCCTATCATAATAAAGGCAAAAACGCCAAAAATAAATCTTAAAAAAAAACAAAAAACATTTCATTAAAATTAATATATTTTTATAGACTCATTTATAACATTTTAGACATTTATAAATAGACTCATTTATAACAGAGCTTCAAGTAAGTTACATATTATTTTGTTTGGTTGTTTGTTTTTAGAATCATGGGGTCTCTATGATCTCTATTATCTATATCTATCTCTAAAAAAATCCAGATTATCCAGAGTCATAAATTAAGCTTAAAAGACGATATATCTGGCATGTAACCTTTTAGCACTAATATTAAAATGTCCAGTCTTACAGACTAGGATGAAGTCTTTATGCACATTAACAAGGATTTGGGACAATTGTAATGCATTATAATGGAGGACTCTTAAATGTTTTCTTATTTTAAAAGATGCGGCGCTTCTCATCCAGTGTGCGAAGTTAAGCTTAACTGAGACTTGAATGTTTGTAGATGTTTAAGAAACTCGACCTTGATTTATTGCAATACTGAGGTGTTTAATTTTATTTTGATTTTAGAAAATAAACATGTGATCGCTCTCCTCTCAGATCAACTGTTGTTTTTCACAGGCATTGAGGACTAGTGCATCTTTGAGCCTACATTCAGTACGAGTAAAATGCTCAAGTACTGTTAAAATCAGATACTCTAAGACTTTTACTCAAGTCATATTGGAATTGGTGAAAATAAGTTATCTCTACTTTACTTAAGTATGGATTTCAGGTACTCTTTACACCTCTGGGCCGCTCAAACAAACAGATTGCATTTAGTGCCGCCCGTGGTACAAAGCAGGAACCTACTGTCTGTTTGGTGGGTCCTCTTTGGGTTTTGGTGTAAGGACTGAACTTGGGCTTGGCTGGTTTCCCTGCAGCTCTGTCTTTATGGCGTCTGCTGCTGATGTGCTGAGGATAAAAACACAGAAAGTGATGTAATGAGCTGACAGACACAGTTCACAGATTCTCTAACAGCGTTTAATGTTATGAACTTTTCAGACCAAATTAAAACACCATTTTCACTGCAGATTTCTGAATAAATAAATAATAATAAAAAATTGTCTGTCACATAGGTTGACGCTTTTTTTTCTGGGCAAAACAATTCATCAACCAATAAGATACAAGACTTTGAGTATCACTTGCAGTAGACAGCTATTATTATCATTTTTTTTAAACATTATTTGATACATTTTTAACCAATT
>RJVU01041021.1:1440524-1487897 GCA_003731715.1 Anabarilius grahami
AAATAAATATAAAAAAGAAACATTATTATACATCATAAATATAAAATATGATCAACTATAAACAATTATAAAAAAAACACAAACACCAAAGGTGGGCATTAAACGTCTGCCACCGCGAGGGCCGAGCCTTTAAGTAAGACCGACACCTGCGATGAGACGCCATCAATCAATCACGGCAAAAACAAATTAGAGCCACAGTCTGTGTTCGACAGACGACGAGCAAAAGCACTTCAAGAACTAACTAGGTTTTCTCTCCCCTGCCATCATAAACTGTATTTATAATTCATACACCCAGAATAATCCATAACCAAGTGTCTCATATTCAAATAGACCTGTGGCGATATATGAAAACCAAATGTCATTTTCAAAAGTCTGGCTGGACTCTGCAACTCTCCAGAAGCCATTTAATTTTTGAAAATGTGCCGCATGAAGTCTTCCCGGGCTCAGATTGGAGCTGATTGGAAGCTGGAGCACAAACGACCAATGATAATGAGGTTTTGCTGTGCATGCGGCGTGATTTGAATGCGTAATCTCTCCCAGATGCTCTCTGTGATTGGCTGCTGGAGAGCTACAGGAGGTGTGATTGGTCAACAGCAGCCCCGCCCCTTCATCCTGTCACACGGTCCTGACGGATGCCCATCATGAGCAGTGATTACTGTCCGATAGGCTTCGCCGTGTGGATATTACAGCTTAATATCTGACAGTGACGGAGTAAATGAGCACCTAATGGAGAGGATATGGGCAGTGCTGTTTTTAAATAATCATATTTGGATTAAATAAATGTGATGAAAGCGCGGCACACAGGCAGACGTTCTCCTGAATGGAAAATGACAAGGGATGAAGGACGAAAAATAAAATTGTCCTCTTGGCCATTTCAAAGTCACCCTCAATGAATCTGATGCGTCAGCGCATGATCTAGTCTTAATGTAATGGATGGATGGATGGACGTATGATGATGTATAATCTATGACAGATTTATACGGCAGGACTATTTTACACACTGTGTATCAATACTTTAGATCCTTGTCTGTACAGCAGGGCAGAATAAAGATACTGATTCCCTAAACAAATGACTCTTCTGAATCGATTCTTTATTAGAAATCAAAAACAAAGCACAACCAGTCCAATTCATGAAACTAAAGATTCTTATAAACCCATTCTTTACTATGAATTTAAAAAACATACAGCAAAAAAATGACTCTCACAAAACGTTCCTTTATAGTGAATCAAAAACGGACAGGCAGCGCAACCAGTGTGATCTGATTTAAAAACAAATGAATCTTATTAGCTGTTTTTAGTGAATCAAATGCATACAGCGTAACCAAAGTAGTCTGATTCACAATAAATGACTCGTATGAGCTGGTTCTTTTTAGTGAATCAGATGCATACAGTGTAACCAAAGTAGTCTGATTCACAATAAATGACTCTAATGAGCTGGTTCTTTTTAGTGAATCAGATGCATACATAACCAATGTAGTCTGATTCACAACAAATGACTCATATGAGCTCGTTGTTTTTAGTGAATCAAGCACATACAGTGCGAACAGAGTCTGATTCACAATAAATGACTCGTATGAGCTGGTTCTTTTTAGTGAATCAGATGCATACATAACCAATGTAGTCTGATTCACAATAAATGACTCGTATGAGGTGGTTCTTTTTAGTGAATCAGATGCATACATAACCAATGTAGTCTGATTCACAACAAATGACTCGTATGACCTGGTTCTTTTTAGTGAATCAGATGCATACATAACCAATGTAGTCTGATTCACAATAAATGACTCATATGAGCTGGTTCTTTTTAGTGAATCAGATGCATACATAACCAATGTAGTCTGATTCACAACAAATGACTCATATGAGCTCGTTGTTTTTAGTGAATCAAGCACATACAGTGCGAACAGAGTCTGATTCATGAACAAATGACTCTAATGAGCTGGTTCTTGTTTTACTTAAATCAAATGCATACAGCGTAACCACTCTGATTCACAATAAATGACTCATATAAGCTGGTTCTTTTTAGTAAATCAGATGCATACAGTGTAACCAATGTAGTCTGATTCACAACAAATGACTCATATGACCTGGTTCTTTTTAGTGAATCAGATGCATACATAACCAACGTAGTCTGATTCACAATAAATGACTCATATGAGCTGGTTCTTTTTAGTGAATCAGATGCATACATAACCAATGTAGTCTGATTCACAACAAATGACTTATATGAGCTCTTTGTTTTTAGTGAATCAAGCACATACAGTGCGACCAGAGTCTGATTCATGAACAAATGACTCTTATGGCGTGGTTCTTTTTAGTGAATCAAGCACATACATCACGACCAATGCAGTTCGATCCTCGAAATGAAGGACTCTTCATGAACCGGCTTATTTAATGAATGGTTGTGGTTAATGAAAGACAGGTTAGTGTTTGACTCAGTCTGAAACACTGCCCTGTATAATTTACAGCACCAGCAGAGACAAAAAAGTATTTCTTGTAATCAAATCAAATTGAATCAGAATCTAACTGAGCGTTTGTGAATCAAATGGATTGTTTGTCACAATATAAGGGTGAGCAAATAATGGCAGAAATGTATTTTCTGAAAACTAAAGCTTCATAAAGATTTGCAGTGCAGATAAGGCAACGAAAGTAACCTGCAATACTTGCTTTATCNATATTTAAATACATCTGAAAAGTCATTGAAAGTAAACAATTAAATAAATCCTTCCCATATAGAGTCCCCCCAGTGAATCTCAGCCATTTCCAGCCCTGAATATAAGGGTGAGCAAATAATGGCAGAAATGTATTTTCTGAAAACTAAAGCTTCATAAAGATTTGCAGTGCAGATAAGGCAACGAAAGTAACCTGCAATACTTGCTTTATCGCATTATCTCGACTGTGTTGGATAACTTCATTTGTACCGTTCTACAGCAGCTTGAATCAGAGTCACGGTGAAGAAACGGCCTCTTCCACTCACCTGCGAGTTAAACCTCAGCTGGCACACGCCGCACGAGACAGCTTTCCTTTTAGACGAGGCCGAAGCGCTGAACGTGTGACGTAAAACAGCTTTCTGAACCGGGTCCATCTGAGGAAGGGAGAGAGAACGGAAAACGGTTGTATTAGCCTCATTCACCCCAGCGGCGAGCTGAATGTCAACTCTGTTACCCATCGGACAGCGTGATAAAAACGTTGCCTTCAGCAGAAACACCACTAATGCTTGTGGAGCGAACGCTGAAACACATTAAAGGCCAACTCAATTTCACACACACACGCTCTTCAATCAACGCGGCGGGAAAGAGGAGGACAAAACAAACTCCACCGAGGAACACTCAGAAAGGTCTGAAATTCCAACAGTTCTGCATCGAAACAGACCAGCCTTGGCTTCTTTACTTTCTCCAGGAATACAAAAAGAAAAAAGAAAAAAAGACTGCTTTAATTCTTGCACAAAAGATTAACATGACGGCACATGCTAGTGGATGAGTTGAATCAACTCCACAGCAACTACATAGATTTATCCACTAACCATTCAGAAACGTCTAAAAGTTGTAACTTCTTCCTGAGTCTCTCCATCAGTGTCGACTCCGGTTTGAACAATGTAAGGCTGAACACCGTTACTGATAATCCTCATTTTGTCTGCGTGAGATTCTCCAGCTTTGTTGTTGTTGAGCAACTGAAGCGCGAGCTGTTAAAGCTCCGCCCGCTTCTGGAAAGGGGGCGGGGAGCAGCAGCTCATTTGCATTTAAAGGGACACACAAAAATGGCGTGTTTTTGCTTTGACAAGCCGTAATAAATGATCTGTGGGGTATTTTGAGCTGAAACTGGAGACACCAGAGACTTTTATTACATCTTGTGAAATTATAGGTCTCCTTTAAGTAGTTTGAAGTTACTATTTCATGATAATGTTTAGTTAAAGATGCACATTTAGAGTTTTGCTGTAAAAACAAAAAAAATAGTATGTCAAAGTGTCATAAATATATATATAAAATTATTATATTTTATTTAAGAATCGTTAAGGAATCAGAATAGGAGTCAATTCCTTACAAATCCCATCCTTATTATCTTCCTGTTGTTCATTTGTTTTTATTTATCTTAATACTTTAATTAAAAATAAATCATTAAATTGAAATTAAAAACAGTATTGCTTTTGTTTAGTATTTACTTAAATACAATAAAATAATAACACTTTTTAAGTATTAGATTTACTTCCTCAAAAGTACTAAAAGAATCGTTAAGGAATCAGAATGAGAGTTTAAATCACAATTGTTCAATTCTTTATGAATTTTATCCCAGTTATCTTTCTATTGTTACATTTTTTTATTTGGTAATAAATCATTTAAATGTTACTAGAAGTAGCACTGTTTTGTTTATTATTTACATATTTAAATTAAATAAATGATAATCTTACATGTTAGTAGTTTTACTTCTGAGTGCGAAGGAAATTGTTAGGAATCAGAATTGTTCAGTTCCCTAAATTGAAAATAAATGACAACATCTAAATTAATTGGCTTATTCAAGTCAAAAATATTATTTAACATCACAGAACCAACCTATATGCATAAATTTATACCAACAAAACTCATTTTAATAGGTTAAATCAGGTAGAAATACCGCTTTTTACACTCAATTTTTTTAAGAATTTTTAAAATTCCATCAATTGAATTGAATAATCCTTACATATTTTGAACATCAGGGTTACTCAATTCAATTGAGATGCTGCGATGCGATTGGTCCGCTGGTTGACTAACAGTTATCCAATCACATCCTCTGCTGAGGCGAGAGTTTTTGTTGCACATTGAGGGATTTATTCTGTAAACGTGTTTCCATCCTAGTTTATGTGCATGTCTGCTTGTCAGACAAAATATGTGTCCGCCCCACATGTTTTTTATGCACACTTTTAGAATTTATGCGCATCTCTGCCTTTCCATCCAGCTTTTTTTATGCAATATCCCAAAATGCACATAAAAATAGGTGGACGGAAACATACTGTCAGTCTAATGTCAAACTGAGGCAGAGTGATATCGTACGGGCGAGGTAGTGAAATTACAATGATACTCCATTCATCAGATAACAGCCTCCGTCCTCTCAGACTGATATACAGGCGTCTGGCCCTGTCGCTCTTCTCTGATGTCTGTTCTATGATGGTTCAAGAACTTGAACCTGCTGCAGACAGATGTCAGCCCAGCAGCCGGTGTTACACAAGCAGAAAATCACTTTCCATTCACAATCGTCTATCGTGGCCAGCTGTAGATGAATCACTAAATCACTTTCACTTAAAGCCCGACGAGTGACACACAGTTTGGAAACCTGATACGCTCTTCTTTATTAGACGACATCAGGCCAATCAGTCGCAGTAAGTTATGGTCTGATGTCAACAGCCTTGCCATATTGGCACCACATGTACGTGTTTCATAGCTTGACATCGTATCTGAAAATGTTACATAATATAATTGTGGCATAAATCTCACGCACGGCTAAAAGATGAGGAGATGGCACTTAAAAACAGCGGGATGGGTGCAAGTTTTGGAGAACGTCCAGCTGGCTGGTGAGGGGCTGCTGGGAAATCAAAGGACTCGGATGAGGACATGCAAAAACAAAACAAAAAAGAAATGCAGGAAGTGAGCAAGAAAAAGAGCAGAGAGAAAAGAAAAAGAGACAAACCATCTGTGCGCGGCGATGACCTCGTGCTCCAAACACGCCGGGGTTCAGCGAGGAAATGCTGCTTCTCATTGAGAGCGTTTACATGCACAATAAAAACCTGATAAGCGTCAAAAAACAACTCATTATAACACCTCAACTACACAAGAACACCTGTAGAAACCTCGCTGGAAATCGCGCTCGCATTTTGACGTCACAACAAAAACAAACATGCCCACAATGAGTGTAAGAACGTTTACCAATCATTAACTCTTTCGCAGACTAAAGAATGTGGTTTACATGAACTCACATGTTATTGTATCTGAAAAACTATGACCAGCCTACGAAACTTGACATCTTCAAATAATATTAAAAATGTGTTAAAAATGTTGTAATCATATTGCGTATTTGTGCTTGGAGGCGATTGTTTTATTTCTGATAATAACGCAATGAAACATGACAAATTGTGCCGACATATTTTTTGGCCAGGCTGCCATACAAAGAAATTATGAACAAGAGAAAACCAAATATTAATAACTGATTATGGTTAGTCAATCAATCAATCAATCAATGTATGCTTTTTCCTGTCAGTTTTTTGTTATTCTATGAATTTTTTTATAGAAAACCTGTAAAACCTGTAGCTGTAGTTTGCCTTTTTTTGCCAAATAATTTTGTCAGATAAACACCTTATCCAAGTTTGTGTTGTCTTCTTCCCTCATATTTAAAATATTAAATTATATATACACATATACACTCACCTAAAGGATTATTAGGAACACCTGTTCAATTTCTCATTAATGCAATTATCTAATCAACCAATCACATGGCAGTTGCTTCAATGCATTTAGGGGTGTGGTCCTGGTCAAGACAATCTCCTGAACTCCAAACTGAATGTCAGAATGGGAAAGAAAGGTGATTTAAGCAATTTTGAGCGTGGCATGGTTGTTGGTGCCAGACGGGCCGGTCTGAGTATTTCACAATCTGCTCAGTTACTGGGATTTTCACACAGAACCATTTCTAGGGTTTACAAAGAATGGTGTGAAAAGGGAAAAACATCCAGTATGCGGCAGTCCTGTGGGCGAAAATGCCTTGTTGATGCTAGAGGTCAGAGGAGAATGGGCCGACTGATTCAAGCTGATAGAAGAGCAACTTTGACTGAAATAACCACTCGTTACAACCGAGGTATGCAGCAAAGCATTTGTGAAGCCACAACACGCACAACCTTGAGGCGGATGGGCTACAACAGCAGAAGACCCCACCGGGTACCACTCATCTCCACTACAAATAGGAAAAAGAGGCTACAATTTGCACGAGCTCACCAAAATTGGACAGTTGAAGACTGGAAAAATGTTGCCTGGTCTGATGAGTCTCGATTTCTGTTGAGACATTCAGATGGTAGAGTCAGAATTTGGCGTAAACAGAATGAGAACATGGATCCATCATGCCTTGTTACCACTGTGCAGGCTGGTGGTGGTGGTGTAATGGTGTGGGGGATGTTTTCTTGGCACACTTTAGGCCCCTTAGTGCCAATTGGGCATCGTTTAAATGCCACGGCCTACCTGAGCATTGTTTCTGACCATGTCCATCCCTTTATGACCACCATGTACCCATCCTCTGATGGCTACTTCCAGCAGGATAATGCACCATGTCACAAAGCTCGAATCATTTCAAATTGGTTTCTTGAACATGACAATGAGTTCACTGTACTAAAATGGCCCCCACAGTCACCAGATCTCAACCCAATAGAGCATCTTTGGGATGTGGTGGAACGGGAGCTTCGTGCCCTGGATGTGCATCCCACAAATCTCCATCAACTGCAAGATGCTATCCTATCAATATGGGCCAACATTTCTAAAGAATGCTTTCAGCACCTTGTTGAATCAATGCCACGTAGAATTAAGGCAGTTCTGAAGGCGAAAGGGGGTCAAACACAGTATTAGTATGGTGTTCCTAATAATCCTTTAGGTGAGTGTATATATATATATATATATGTATATTCCTCAAATTTTGATGCTTTAATCGAACTTGTAGGGTCATTAAAAACAAATATCACTTTTACTACTGTAAAGTCACTGTGAAATGGTTTTTTTTCACAACCTTTTTAATTTTAGTAATCAGATTTTTGAGTGAAATAGGATGTTCAATGATGATAAATGTTGGGTGGGACTTGATTTTATTCATGTCAGCTGAAAAGAGAAGTTGTTTAAGTGGCAGAGCAAGTTTGCTAAAAGATTAAGGGTATGTTTATACAACAACAATGTACTAAATAGGGATGCACTGATAACATTTTTTAAGGACCGAGTACCGATACCTATACCTATACATTTATTAATTTCTTTTCTTTTTTGGTGATGTGGCAGTTTTCCAAGTACAACACAGAGAGACTAATAAATGTAGGACAGCTTCTTTATTATTACTCCAATGAAAAAAGTAATAATTTTTATGTGCTTGTCACAAACTTAAAGCAAAAATTTCATAATGTCCAATAACCTTCAAAGGGCACAATTACCAAAGTCATAATAATAAAATCTTTTTTAACCTGTTTTTTAAAAAGCGCTAAACCAATATTACTGAACATATAACACTGTGAACCAATGTAAACACAGCCTAGTGACCAGATTTCTCATGGTGGAATACGGGACGAGTGCGCAATATGACCATGATATGAGACATTTTATTTCACGATATATATATATATATACACATTCATATAACATCTTTTGTTGTTTTATTAACATTAATGACAGACAAATATTAGGCTACTCTCCCTTTAAGACCGAATCCATGAATGTAATATACTGACACATATCCTTTTTTCACCCACCTGTTTACGTCCACTTAAGCCATAACAGACTGTATTTATGTGAGATATTCCACACAATGGACATTTTGACAACTATGTGTGCATTTGACCATTCAGGCGCAAGGAGAACTGATAACACGAGAGAACGCTTCTGGTCTGTCATTCAGCACGATTTGCTTGCGGTTCGCAATGTGTCGGTTGTCATCAGTAATTCTGAAGTATTTCCACACCTCTGAGGCTGACATTGTTTCTGCTGCTGATTATCAAAAAAGAAAAAATGCAGGGCAGGGCTTGGTTCTATCCATCGGATGTTTAATGGATTGAGGAGGATCTGAATGCGAGCTTGCAGTCGATAAGAAAAGCCTAGAGTTTAAGTTGATTAAATGATTGGAGAAGTCTGGCATTACAAATTAAATGTTTTTGATTAAAATTTATGAAGTCAAATAAAAAAAAAAACTAAAAATGGAACAGGCACGGATGAATTATTCAATAACATGCATTTCAAAAATATACATGCCAACTTAAAACCATGTTGATTTTTTTAATGTCCAAATAAGATAGGAAACGCTAACATCAGATGTTTATTTTAATCAACCAATCTGTATAAAGTTAAAGTGCCACACATGGCACACATTCAGTTAACGTTAAATTTTAGTACATCTTTTATTTTCCACACAAGGAACTTTTAAGATAAACAACTGATTTAACTGGCAAAAAAGCATCACTCTTACGACTTCAAGATGTCTGAGTGAAAACACTGTGTTGTTTTCCTAAATTGCTTTAAGGGATACTTCAGAAATGTTCTCTGACACATTAAGTGCCCTATAGCACTTCCCTGTATATAATTCATGTTCAAATGTCCAAATCTGGTTTGTTCCTGCAGGAAGTGGAAGCTCAAAAACTTCAGGATGTCAAGATATTCAAACTCATCTTAAATCAGCCTCCCGTTGCCCACTGACAGACGCAAGACGTTTCCTGACATGCAGCATCTCCATGCAACGCAAACATGTCAGTCTGTGAACGTGAACCTCTCGCGGCGAACCTCGTCTTCCTCCTTATGAGACTGTCTGTGCTTAACACAGATTTGAGCAGCGGGAGCTGACAGCTGATGGGACGACACCTCTGCTGCCCCAATTTGATGATTCGAACTGATTTGACGAAACTTAAAATTGTTTTTTGAAAAATATACTTTTTCCCAGAATGTGTCTGTAAAGTTTCAGCTCAAAATACCCCACAGATCATTTATTATAGCAATTTGCCCCTATTTGGGTGTGAACAAAAACACACCGTTTTTGTCTGTCCCTTTAAATGCAAATGAGCTGCTGCTCCCGGCCCCCTTTCCAGAAGAGGGGGGAGCTTTAACAGCTCACGCTTCAGTTGCTCAACAACAACAAAGCTGGAGAATCTCACGCAGCCAAAATGACGACAGTGTTCAGCCTTACATTGTTCAAACCGGAGTCGAAACTGATGGAGAGACTCAAGTTACAACTTTTAGAATGAAACTGGATGTTTCTGAATGGTTAGTGGATAAATTTATGTAGTTGCTGTGGAGTTGATTCAACTCATCCACTAGCATGTGCCGTCATGTTAAACTTTTGTGCAAATCCAGTGTTGAATTGACCCTCGTTTGTGAAGCAGTCCGGCGTAAAATGACGGTATGGCAACAACACTCTACTACAACAACTCTTCCTCTTCTCTAAAGCAGCCCAACATGGCCTCGCCCCTTTGTTGTGTCTCCCCAGGGGCGGGGTTTATGCAAATTTTAGGGTTTATGATGTCACTAACCCAGGAAGAAGCTTGTTGTAGTTTCTACCAGCCGTTTGTTGTAGTCATTAAAAACCGATTTCTGTAAAAGAAAATATCTCTCTTTGCATTGAACTTTGAGTGTCGTAACTTTGCAGATGTTGTTTATGCTCAAACAGCAACATTACACACTAACTAAAGTTAAAAAAGTGAAATCATAATCAACCACCCCTTTAAATAAATTAACTGCATCAAATGTAACTTGAAAGGAAAAGCATTACTTACATATCATGTATAAATATATTTGAAGTGTAATACACTTTAAAAATGCATTATAATTATGATTAATTAGAATTTTATTTAACCAAAACAAGTGATCAATTATTCAGACGGCCTATTTTAAGTTCCCTCGGCAGGATTTGTAATGAATGCATGAATCGCTCTGTGAACTGCTGAGCTTCATGATTCTCTAAATATCTGAGAGTGGATTCAGACCACAAAAAATTAAACAGTCTTGTTTGATTGTTGCTTTTATGAATGCATCTATTGGACGGGCCTTCCTAAGGGAACTGCCTTATAGTGGTAAGCAGAACTTACAAAGTGTTTATTCTGTAGAAACAAAGCGCGAGAGAAAACATAGACCGAGTTTTGATGACCGAATCCACACCAGCCATGCTTACCATTAACTAAAGTGGGATAAATGACCTGTCAGAAGCAATACCAGCCCTTATGTTTTTCCCAATTACACGCCCACGCGCATGAATCCCGATCCCAGCGTCTATTGATTTTAACCACCAAAATTTGCAATTCAGATGGGGACGAGGAGGCCAGGATGATGAACAGCACGATCTCCTTCATGTTGACTAACACATGTAACATATCCCACAGTCAGACGCTTCATGGAAGTGCGCCGTGTGAGTTGGAATTATCTACCCGTGAGACCCAGATAACATCCAAACAAATCTGAGGGAAACATATTAAATATTGAACTGCTTATCTGACTTATTGAACATATAATGATGAGTTATGGCATGTGCCAGAGGGCTGCAGCAAAAGAGAATTGAAATTAAATGAGATATATAAATATAAATCACAGCTACCAAAGTGGAACATTTAAAGCCTTACAGAATGAAACAACGCCACGTTGTTCAGTTTTATTCCTTATGCCTAATGCTTCCTACTTTAATGTTAAAATGAGATATCTTGCATGCACATTAAAATGTTTTCTCCTCAATAGATTATATCTGACAAAATGAAGATTATTGTCCAGCTCCACTTCACAGTCGATGAGTGGAAGGAAAATTTTAGATTGGCACTATATTCTACAACAACACCTTGTTCTGTGTGTCATATGTCATTACGCCATTTCTACGTCATTGCACACGCACAGAACATTCCAGTTTCGGTTTTCAATCCGATCAAGTGTTTACATGTCCTATTGAATGAATTAGAAAAGGTTCAAACCACCCTTAACCATTCAAATGAAATTTAAATCGGATTACAAACGGATTATTAGGATCCATGTAAACACAGCTAATGTCTCAGATTTGCCAAGATACCAAAGTCGGCCATCAAAAGTCAGATCTCAATATGAACTAGGGCTGTCCCCGTATAAAGATTTTTCTAGTCGACTTATAGTCCTTCATTTTAGCCATTAGTCAACTAATAGCATGTTTATATTAATTTAATTACTTTAATATACTGGAGCGTAGAATATATGCATCGCGTTCAAGCGCACACATAAAGCTTGCTGCAAAGCACTGGCAAAAGTAATGATTATGAATGTGTCGGAAAAAATAGCAAGTTTATATAGCCTAAGTTTATTATTATAAAGTAATATTTTAATTGTTTATTTATAAACTAGTGTTTTCTGAGGCAGTGTCGGCTGCAAAGATGAAGTTGCATCTCCGCAGTGCAGTGAACTAGTGAACTAACTAAAGTTAAAAAAGTGAAATCATAATCAAATAGTGCATTTCTATAGAGAAATGCACCTTTCATATGGATTACATAATCAGAAAGTGTTTGTTTTCGACTCAAATTGGTTCCTTTAAAAGTAAATATTTCAAGCTTTCTATAGATATATTTGTAATGTCTGTGAGGCAAGTATACACTGAGTTTCGGTTCATTTATGTGACCGTTTACAGTTTGGAATGATGTATTACTCTTATCTGTGTGACCAAACATGACGGGAGTATTTTAAGTTGAAAAAATGCAAGTGATCGCGCCGGCGCCTCCATGTCTTGTAGTAAGCGTGCTGTACTTCAGCTTCCACACTCCGCACAAACACTTGGATATGCTCCTAAAAAATAGCACACATTTATCTAGGTTAAAGTTACATGTTTCAAATGATAAGCCACATTTGAGGTCGATGGATGATTGAATTTGGATTTTCTGCCCGACATACTGTAATTACCACAAGGACCAACCTAATGATTACCAGTTAATGATTTATCCCTCACGGACTGCGTGACTCAACCTTTTTCCTGCGACTAACCGGCTAATAAAATCTTGGTTGGCTAAGCCTCTTCTAGTTGACTATTAGGGACCAGCCCTAACATGAACTCAAACATAAAAACTGTTATGATACTATAGAATTTGAGACTATAGAATATATAGATTAGAGACTATATTGAATGAATCCCTTTTCTTTGCATGACACATTGACATTACAGTACAGAATCAGCATTATCCTGAACATTGTATAAGCATTTGTTTCATGTGTCATTGAACGGAAGAGAGGCTCTCAGGAGCAAGTTTAAACGTCGCATCCTTTTGATTTCAAAATATTCTTAAACACTATAATAGTACGTATAATAATAACGCTAAAACAAAACTGAATCTAATCAGTCTGCCCAAATCATTAAGAGCATCTGAAACAGTAAGCGGTTACTTGACAGCATCATTAAAAAATTTTAATTGCATGACATTTCATACAGATCGATAACCAGGACCATATGCAAACATGCCAAAACGGGGGCCTCATTTTTAATTCTGTGATTTGTTACAGTGGCATTTTGGGTCGTACCTTACTTGCATCAACAATACATGATGACATTCAGTCCGGGATAGCAGCAGCCAAACGCTGAGGATTAGAGGGTGTTGCAATGGCCAAAGATGTTCATCTAGAGAAAATGACTTTGTTTAGACATGCACAAATATAAATAAGTGGATTGTAATTAGGCAAAATTGTAAAATAACAGATTAGATACGTATTGCGCATTGGCAGGACGCTTACTTTTTTCCCAAGTAGCACATGTGGCCCTTAAAGGGTTAGTTCACCCAAAAATAAAACTCTGTCATTAATTACGTTCCACACCACGCCCGTAAGACCTTCAGAACACAAATTAAGATATTTTTGATGAAATCCGAGGGTATCTAAACTACACTTTGGCAGTAATGTCATTGCACATTTTGAGGTCCAGAAAGGCATTAAAGACATTGATAAATAGTCAACGTGAGTACAGTGATTCAACCTTAATATCATAAAGCGACGAGAATACTTTTTGTGCGACATGAGGTCGAGTACTTAATGACAGAAATTTAATTTTTGGGTAAACTAACCCTTTAATTTGAAAAATTTAGGAGTGCATAAAGAACTTTAGGGGAACTAAAGGGATACGACATTTACAAGGAAATTATTTAATTGATTTGAATACAAAAACTACACTGCTTTTAAACGTGTTTATTATGTATATTCTAAACATTTAATTTAATGCCAGATAAAGAAAAAAGCCCAAAATACACCAGGACTCTTATTTTGAAATGTATTTCCCGCTACCAGCTGCTCATTCAAATATATGAGGGAGACAAAATATGTACTCTTACAACCATCTAAAACAAATTACAATACAAACACCATAAAGTAAACAATGTCATAATTCATCAACAGTAGATCATAAACAATTGTTTGACATAAATGCGCGGTATTCATTGATTTTGAACTGCTCTGAAACCGTGAACCTGTAGAATGCGCAAAAGTGCCGCATTTTGACTTTGAACGTGCAGCACTCACAATTAAATAATCACCAATAATCACATTAAGCCGTATCGTGATTCCTGTTTTCCAGCCTCAAATTTAAGACCTCTTTAAAATGATAATTAAGACTTTTGTTATACCATTTAAGATATTTAAGACTTTTTATGATCTTAAATTTGACAAAACTGACTTCATTCGCACATATAGTCTACTCCTAAATACATTTAACAGTTTGCACAGTCACAAATGTGAGTGAAACGCACGTACTGTCGAGCCCACATATAAAAGTGACTCAAATTGGATGCAAAAAAGTATTTTTTGGATGTTTAAACGCATACAAAAAGATCTAATCTGTGGCAGATACCTGCTAAAAACTGGTAAATGCAGTACTCAAATAGTCAAAATGTCCAAAATGCAGTAATGTGAAAGTGAACAGATCTGGCCGCGGTGAAAAGAACAACCCTGCAGGATAAAGAGCACAGACTCTTGAACTGAGAAAAGCACTCGCTGACAGATGGGAGCAGAGAGCAGAGGCTGATGGGTAAATGGCGTTCGCAGTGGAAGCTTCAATTGAGGTGCTTCAGCACAACCTCTGCCCACACACACGGAGACACAAAGACCTTTCTGAATAGAACCCGTATCACACACCTGCTGCTGTAGCAAAGCCTTTCATTACGCAGCAAACGGGCGGCTCTCCTCTCCGCTGGTGCTCCGTCTGCATCACTGTGATATGAGAGATGTTCGTACACACTGTTGACCGGTGTTAGAGATGCTGCTTTCCAAACGGAGCTTCCCAAGATGCAAGCTTGTCATTTACCACACCCATTCACAACATATTTGACTTGGGAAAAGGGATATTCAACGAGAAAATATGTACACTACTATCCAAACCGTCACTTTTATTCAACAAGGACATTTTAGATTGATCAAAAGTGACAGTAAAGACATTTATAATGTTACAAAAGATTCTATTTCATATTCTTTTGAACTTACTGTCATGGTTTAAGCAGCACAACTGTTTTCAACATTGATAATAATCAGAAATGTTTATTGGATCAGCATATTCAAAGGATCATGTGACACTGAAGACTGGAGTAATGATGCTGAAAATTCAGCATTTGATCACAGGAATAAATTACATTTTAAGATATATTCACAGCTCTTTTAAACTGTAATACTTTTTCACATTTTTACTGTTTTTATTGTATTTTTGATCAAATAAATGCAGCCTTGGTGAGCAGAAGAGACTTAAAAAAAAAAAAAAATTCTGACTCCAAACTCTTGGACAGGAGAGTAGGGTGGGATGATTTTAACAGGAACAGACTGAATTGTGAAAAATAAAAGTGATTCATGACAGAGGAAGAGCAAGTTAGTAATTTCTTTGGAACAACATGCCTTGAGCAATCATGTCCAGGAACATCTCTTAAAGTGCCATATTATGCTTTTTCAGATATTAACTCTAAAAATGCTGGGTTAAAAACAACCCAAGTTGGGTTGAAAATGGACAAACCCAGTGATTGGGTTGTTTTAATCCAGCGGTTGGGTTAAATGTTTGCCTAATGTGCTGGGTAGTTTTATTTAACCCAACAATTGTTTAAAATGACTATATGTCTGTCTTAAAATGAACCCAAAATAGGTTGGAAATTAAAAATCAGACACAATTACTAGAGGAAACAATAATAATCAAAAGGTGAACATTTATTCAAAAGCAATTTAATAAAAGTGTATTGTTTTATTATTATTCAGTACATTTATTAATAAATGTTCATTTATTAAACATATTAATACATGTTAATTTCCAACATATTTTGGGTTCATTTTAAGCAAGCAATATAGTAATTTTCAAACAATAGTTGAGTTAAATAAAACTACCCACTGGGTTAAGACAACCCAATCGCTGCATGGGTTTGTCCATTTTCAACCCAACTTGGGTTGTTTTTAACCCAGCATTTATATAGTGTACCATTCATGTAGCCTGTAATAAAACTGTTTGTGAATGTAAAGCATCAAGAGTGCACCACAAATAAAGTTACTGGGCCAGATTTACAAAACAGGGCAAATTAGCACGAGCGCAATTCCAAAAAAGTGCCGATGGGAGTGGAAAGTTCTGCGCGTGATCTACTGATGATGCGCAAATTAATGAACACAGACGCAGCCGGATCATTTCCATAATGACCAACGCAACCTACCTGGAGTATAAGCGTCCGGTTTAAGATGTGACTTTTTTGGGTTGTAAATAATGGCACAAATAACAGTAAATTGACTAGCACAAACCTTAGTAAATCACCTTGTGTGATTCATTTAAATAGTCTCCTCCCATAAATTTTGCGTCTGAAAGGGAAACTCTTATAAATGCATATGCAATAAGTTTAGCCGCAAAACTAACCCTGTCCACACCTTTTCAGCTCTAATTTTCACTGCGCGTCTTTATTAAATCCTGGCAATCATTTTTAACGGCAAAAGAGGGTTTGCGCTGGCGCAAGCTGTTAGTAAATCTGACCCATTGTCTCCTAAAAGAACGAAGCGATTCTGAACTCCTTGAAACGAGTCGTCATTAATTTCACTCTCTCTTCTGGCTCAAACCTACGTATTTTTGTAACAAATTTGCATAATCCTAGTCAATCCTTCATTGGCTGCAGAGGACCAATCACAACAGAAAGGAGGAATTTAGTTTCAGAAAAGAGGTGATGCTGCAGTGTTTATTATGAAAAAAAATGTGTTTTTTGACCTTGGATGCATGTCAACCTACTGTAAGAGACTCCAAAATTAGCATAACAGGAGCACTTTAGAAAAGCACATTATACTGTAGTGCATGCTCGACCGGTCTGCTCTACACTCACCGTGACAGAACAGCTGTGAAAGTTTCTCCTCCACTCAAGGAATTATATAAACGTTATGCGTCTAACCTCCCAAACAGAGCAGAAGCGGTTCAGTAATCTACAGAGGTGGACTTATGGGTCTATTTTCATCATTCCTAGCCTGAGGTCGAGCTTTCTGGAGCTGTTTATGCTTGTTATGAGAAGCTCTTGCCCACTTGTATCTTCATCTCCATCTCGCTTCTCCTCTGCGAGTGGGGTTTTCACTGAACTCAGAGACCGTGATCACAGATTCTGCAGCAGAGCCTCCTACACAGGTCTCAACACTCCAACAATAGAGCTATGTTTAGATTTATGCAACATTTAGCCAACAAAAGGCCGTATCGCAGACCTCCCAAAGTTTCTCTACGCCTTCAGACTCGCAAAACAACTTAAAACAAGACTGAAACTGATGATGTTACAGTAACTAGAGCTGGGCGATGAAAATCACATCATTTCAAACAAATTCACTGTAGCCAAGTAAATTCATAAGCAGTAAAAAAAAATTTAAATAGCTTTTACTAAATGAATAATAGAAAGAATATTTGATTATTTGCATTTAAATGCACCAATATATACATAAATTGCAAAAAAAAACTGTGTTTTTTTTTTTTAAGTTTAAATACAAGGAAAATGTCAAAGACTTCAAGAAATATTTTTGAAAGATGATGCAAACAGATTTTTCAATCAGTTTTGAATTAATTGAAACCGAACTTTCCAATTCTGATGGCGTTTTGGTTCTGAAATTTACGTTAGAGAAACTGCTGAAAACATCTTAATGGTCTTATGAGACAAGATCCAAAAAGGTAGAAAATGCAATTGTCAAATAATAAGAAATCATTGTAAATATGTTGCTGATGTTTTATATTGCCATCAAAATCAACATAAACATATTGTAAATATGTGAATATTTCTTCCAACCCTTATCTAAACTGGTTCTGTCTTGCAGAATCGCTCATGCTCACTCAAGTGTTCCTCACGGAGACGGGCTGAGAAATCCTTAACAAGATCCATGACATTAGAAATGAGTCCATTCATCTCCTGATAGTTATCTTCCATGCTAACTGAACAAGATTGATCATGGTGTGAAAGAGAGGAAGGTGAATAAGAACACACACCACTGAACACAACACAACACAGAGGCAAAATAGCATGAAATGAACTATCCTGCTTCTTCAATTACACTGTTGTAAGGACCAGCCATTGGCCCAACGACAGAATCCAATAGCATGGGTGAAGGTATAGCTTTCCTGTAGCTCAGTGGTTAGAGCGTGGCACTAGCAATGCCAAGGTCATGGGTTCGATCCCAGGGATTGCACATACTCAGATACAAATGTATAGTATAATGCAATGTAAGTCGCTTTGGATAAAAGCGTCTGCCAAATGCATAAATGTAAATGTATAATGTGTGCAGGTCTTTTACTTGCGCGTCTGTAAAGTCCACTTAAAGGCACAATATGTAAGAAATTTGGATTAAAATATCCAAAAAAACACTAGAATCATGTTATATATTTTGTTGACTTGCTTACTTACATTATCCCAAATGTAGGGACCACAACGAGCTTCTTCCCGGGTTGGTGACATCACAAACCCCCAAATTTACATAAACCACGCCCCCGAGAACACACAACAAAGGGGGTGAGGCCATGTTGCTCTGCTTTAGAGAAGAGGAAGAGTTGTTGTAGTAGAGTGTTGTTACCATGCCGTCATTTTACGCCAAACGAGGGTCAATTCAACGCTGGATTTGAACAAAAGATTAACATGACGGCACATGCTAGTCGATGAGTTGAATCAACTCCACAGCAACTACCTAAATTTATCCACTAACCATTCAGAAACGTCTAAAAGTTGTAACTTCTTCCTGAGTCTCTCCATCAGTGTCGACTCCGGTTTGAACAATGTAAGGCTGAACACCGTTACTGACAATCCTCATTTGTCTGCGTGAGATTCTCCAGCTTTGTTGTTGTTGAGCAACTGAAGCGTGAGCTGTTAAAGCCCCGCCCTCTTCTGGAAAGGGGGCGGGGCAGTAGCTAATTTGCATTTAAAGGGACACACACAAAAACGGCGTGTTTTGCTCACACCAAAATAGGGGCAAATTTGACAAGCTATAATAAATGATCTGTGGGGTATTTTGAGCCAAAACTTCACACACACATTCTGGAGACACCAGAGACTTATATTACATTGTGTGAAGGGGCATAATAGGTCCCCTTTTAAACCTAGTGAGATAAGCAATATTAACCAGGACACGGACTGTGATACCAAACATGAAAGGCAAAAGGTGATAGATGCACAAGATACATCATATGTAGTATATTGCCATTCTTCGTGAATTTTCAGAAAGGGTGAAATGAAATGGATGAGCAGATTAGGCAAATAGGTTTATGTGTCCTGCTTCATAATCTTTTCTTCAGATTAGAAATTTTATTATTTTTATTATATATATTTTTTTTTGTTTTTTTTGTGAGAGCTTGTGTTCAGTATTACACTGTCAACATGAGTTACAGGATTAAAGGAACAATTTTGGCAAAAACAAAAGAGAAAGAAAGAAAGAAAATTCTGCCACTGACCATCATATCGTTCCAAACCTGTATGACTTCTTTTCTTCATGACAATATTTAACCAAATGTCTAAGCTGTTCTTTATCCCACAATACAAGTGGAAGTGGAGCAGGGCTGACAAGCTTCAAAAAAGACAAAAAGGAATAATAAAACTAGTCAATATCACTTATTCTCTATATTTTAAATCATATGATTTCAAGTAGATTTGTATGAGGAAAAGACATTATTCACTGAAAATCTTGCTTGACATCTGTAGTCAGCATTCATTTTCATTGTTTTCAAAGACATTAGAATGAATAAATGATGACAGCATGTTCACTTTTGGATGAACTATTAAAGCTTGTAAATCACTAAAATATGCTGAAGAATGAAATATTGTTTCTATTTTGATGCACAACAGAGCGACTTCAGCTCGCCAATCTGAAATTGGAAATTATTCAAAAATATTAAACTAGCAAATCATAACCAATTTTAACAAAGTAAACACACACACGCTTATTTACATGTTTTGGTTTAACATACCAGTTCAATAATTGCCTTTAAATTGCTCCAGAACATTTAAATTGTATCTTTCAAGAGGGCGTGCTCATTTTTGCAACACAACTTTTTAGCACTTTGATAAGAAAATCGTATTTTCCTGATTAATTTTGACAAGCATTATACCTTCAAAGAACCCTAATATGTCTTCTACGTATATTTTTAGACATTTTTTTGTATGTATTTGCATTTGAAGAACTTCTGACAGTAAATCAAAGTCAATTTGTGTTGTCTCTGGTTGCTTCCGGAGCAGACGAGTTCAATCAGCACATCATCCAAGTGCATTAAATGTGTTTGCCTTTCTATCTGAAAATATGCCAAGAAAGCTTTCTTCTTACATCTCTAACTTCACTTAACAAATACAGTAAAAGCTATGCATGCACACAAGATAGTTTGGAATCAGAGAATCAAAGTAGCCAGATTGAGTTGTTTACAATGCCTCTATTCTTTGATTTAATTAATTCATTAAGATCTACACCACCTGAGGTGTTTACATGAACCTGTTTCATTCCAGTCACAAGTGGGATTAGCAATGCATTCTCAGTCTGCATGTAAACACAGCTAGTATACAGAGTCTGAAAACTCCATTTGACCCTGAAGGAAAGTGAGACATGGTATATCTTGTAGACTCGCATGTAAAACAGGAATTGGACGTGAAGGGGGGATGACCACATTACAGCAGCGAGCGTTAACCCCTCTGCAAAGACAAGCATGGCTGTAGGCTATCGTTTTAAACAGCCTATGCTCTTTAAACTCACATCGACCTCATAAATCTGGAACAAAAGCTTGCGTTTGAAGACTTAAGTGAGGTTCTCCAGAGACTTTGGAGTGGTGGGCCGGCCTTTCATTACTTGCTATAGATGTAAAGAGGCTTGAGTGACAGCACAAACGTGTTCCGTGGTGAAACATGGTACGATGCATACTACATAAATGAGCAAATGTGCATCATTTCCCAAAAGAACAAGCAAGTTTGTTTGTTGTCAGACTCCGGTTTGAACAATGTAAGGCTGAACACCGTTCATTTTGGCTGCGTGAGATTCTCCAGCTTTGTTGTTGTTGAGCAACCTAAGTGTGAGCTGTTAAAGCTCCACCCTCTTCTGGAAAGGGGGCCGGAAGCAGCAGCTCATTTGCGTGTTTTTGCTCACACCCAAATAGGGGCAAATTTGACAAGCTATAATAAATGATCTGTGGGGTATTTTGAGCTGAAACTTCACAGACACATTCTGGGGACACCAGAGACTTATATTACATCTTGTAAAAGGTGCATTAAAGGTCCCCTTTAAGATGTTTGCAATGTATATTAAAAATCAAATTAATATAGTAATCTTACTATTAAATATTAACATTTTAGAGTATATTAACTGAAAAATTGACATATTAAACTAACTTGACATTTATTACACTCTAAAAAATGAATGTGATTTTAACGGTAAAATATTGTAAAAACGCTACGGAATTTTTTTTTAAAATAAATTAACAGTACGTTCCCGTACTATATACGGGGAAAAACTGTAAAAGCTCTTACCAGACATTTTAATCATAACCAATTTTAACAAAGTAAACTTACACACGCTTATTTACATGTTTTGGTTTAACATACCAGTTCAATAATTCCCTTTAAATTGCTCCAGAAAATTTAAATTGTATCTTTCAAGAGGGTGTGCTCATTTTTGCAACACAATAAATTAACAGTAAGTTCCCGTACTATATACGGGGGAAAACTGTAAAAGCTCTTACCAGACATTTTTTGTAATTTTCACAGAAAAATGCTGTAAATTTTAAAATTTTTAGAAGTAAAAAAGAACAAATCAATGTATAATTTACAGTCAAAAACTGTAAACTGATATTTCCACAATTCCCTGTGTGACACTCCACATTTGAAAGTATTTTGTTTAAATAATCATGTTTCTTAATAGTTTTTGTTATCAGTTATATACATTCGGGTTTTATGTTACATCTTCTGTTGTTTAATGAATGTTTATTGCATTATGTAAGTGTTGTGGGTTACCATGATGGTGTTTTGCACTTGCGCGAATGACTCTTTGCACCTTCTTAATATTAATATACTTCAGCTCGTGGAAAAGCTACTTGTGATGAACTGATTCTTCATGTGGCTTTCTTTTACCACCTGCATTATTATGGTGGTTGTCAGTATATGTTAAAGGTACAAAACTGATTTTAGTAGTAGTGTGCATTGTTGAATTTACTGGTTTACATTCAAATTTTCTTGTTTGTAAATTACAGTTTTATACTGTAAAATTTACAGTTTGTTCTGTAAATGTGTTTACAGTTTTTCTGTATTTTTTACTAAATTATTCTGGCAACCACAGCTGCCAAAATTATTTTGTAAAAACTATGGAATATTTTTTACAGTGTACTTAATTTACTTAATTCAGTACATCAATTTCCCCACTTTTTTTGTAAGTTTGCTTTGCATTGGTTTCCAAACATTTCTTAATGTAAACTGAACTTTAACCCAAAACTACCATGTGAAAAGAAAAATTGGAACAGCTGGAGGAAGGGGAAATCAATGTAAGTGCAAAAACAGCCAAAAATATCTGTCAAAGTTATATGCACCTGAAACAAAGCATGGCGGTGCTGAGATTGAATTTCAGAGAGCATTTACCCTCCCAGCATGTATATGACCCATTCAGGTCAGCGGCTGGTAGTTTGTAACATGAAAAGCATCAATTTGACAGCGGTAAATTCATGCTGTACGCTGTCAAACGTGATCTATCGTGACATCACAGAGTTGTGACATTGAATGATTCTGCAGGGTGTCACGAAGAGGGCCGTACCTGCTCCATTCATGCATTGAGGTCACTAAAAACAATAATACAGATGATTCAGACCCAGAGGAATGCTTTATGTGTATGGAAAACAGCTCACAGAATATATCTCAGGATTTGAGAGACGTTTCAATTTAGCCAACTAAACCCCCTCCGGGCTCCGATACATCTCCGTCCTCCCAGCGATTCTGCATCTGCAAAAGCACAAATTGTTTTAATCAAAATGCAGTATATTACGCTCAGCTGCACAGACGAACTGGCACAAAAACATCGGCGTAAAAACCTGGGGTTATTATCAGAGCATTCCACCAGGGATAGGCCATTGGCAGATCACCAGGGAACAAAGCATCGCCGTGAGAGCGGGAACAGGGTGGGAATGAGAAACCGGCGCAGCTGCATGTATCTGTTTACAGCGCTGCAGCTCAACATGAAGTTGAAAAGGCATGCATCCCACACATACACACACACACACACACACCTTATTCATTCATTCAGCTTATACATAAGGCAAAAAAATATTTTCTTGAATTATCCCCTGAGATTTTAAGTTACTTTTAAAATAATTGAACAGCACATTTGTATATAAAAAATACAGTACTACTAATAAATATATTTATATATATATATACTATTTATAAAATAAATATAAGTTAATTTTTTAACTCTATAAAAATACATGAAAGACGTCTCTTATGCTCTTAAAACTGCATTTATTTGATCAAAAATACAGTAAAAACAATAATATTGTGAAATATTTTTACAGCTTAAATTAGCTGTTTTCTATGTGAATATATAGTAAACTGTAATTTATTCCTGTGATCAAAGCTGAATTTTCAGCATCATTACTCCAGTCTTCAGTGTCACATGATCCTTCAGAAATCATTCTAATATGATGATTTGCTGCTCAACAAACATTTCTGTTGTGTTGCTTCATATTTTTGTGGATACTGTGATACATTTTCCAGGATGTTTTTTGATAAATTTGATTTGAAATAGAATCTTTTGTAACATGTCTGTACTGTCACTTTTGATCAATTAATTTGATCAAATACTGAATATTTTAACCTACAATACTAATATGTCTAAAATTCTTCACTTTCAAATGTTAAATCCTCAAGCTTTTATTTTGGTGGAAAATGAATGGAGACCTTTAAGTGTGTTTAAATGATGCTTCTTGTTATAAATCTGTTAAAATACTAAAAACATATGTCAAAAAAAATTATACAAATGTGAAAAAAGTGATCCTGGAGCACATTGCATGTTCAAACGCGTGTTATAAGCGAGAGATTTGATAATCACATTAATTCATTTTTGTTTTGATTAATTGTGCAGTACTATTTATTTATTTCAATTTTACTTTTCTATGATTGAATGAATAATTTGTAACACTTTGGTATGGGGAACACATGTTCACTATTAACTGTGACTTTTGCCTCAATAAACTCTTTATTTACCGCATATTAATAGTCAGTAAAGTAGTTGTTATAGTGTTTAAGTTTAGGTATTGGGTAGGATTAAGGGATGTAGAATATGGTCATGCAGAATAAGGCATTAATATGTGCTTTATAAGTACTAATAAGCAGGCAATATGCAAGCCAATAAGCAACTAGTTAAAAGTGAGAATTGTTCCCTAAACTAAAGTGTTACCGAATAATTAGATTTGGTAACACATTTTATTTTAGGGTCTTTTAACTAGTTGCTTATTAGCATGCATATTAATAGAATATTGGCTGTTTATTAGTACTTATAAAGCAGATATTAATGCCTTATTCTACATGACCTTATTCTACATTCTTAATCCAACCCAATACCTAAATTTAACCACTACCTTACTAACTATTAATAAGCAGTAAATTAGGAGTTTATTGAGGGAAAAGTAGTTTATATGTGTTCCCTATACTATCAACTCATGAACCCCCTGCACGGACCCCCATTTGGGAAACCCTGGCCTAAAGCAACAGAATAAAACAGTATGCGCTCATCCAGTAAACAGGCTGCGGTACGGCGGGTCGAGCAGACAGCGTTGAGGCCCATGTGTCACTCCCAGCGTTTCACTCCGGAGCAATTTTCCACTGAGAAATCAATAGCGTAGTGCCGACTTCTCTACAGGGGAAATAGAGTTTGTATTGTTTCTCGCAGAAAAATGCAGGCTTCAGGAAAGATAAATGGTATTTTCGTGGGCCTTAACAGAAAACGGCTCAGCCTCATCCATTCGCTCTCCTCTCTTTTTTTGGACACACCCTGAGCCCATCTTTCTTCACTGGGAGCTTTGAACAGAGCGGCATGGAAAAAAAACAGTGGATTGGATTCTTTTGCTCAACGCTTAATATTGGTATGATATTATCTTCTGGCCTCATATGATCTCTACTATAAAAGGACTGCTTAACTTTTCTTCGCTGGATCTGCGTCAGATACACATAATCCGCCCGGATTCCATGTCCACCTGAGACTCATGCCTTCCAAAAACTCCTGTCTGATGTTTCATAACTTTCATATCAGACCTAGTAGCAGCGTTTTATATCGCAGTACAACCCAGAGAGTCGTAAATGTCTAAATATATTACTAACCCGGCGCAATGCCACATGCTTCCACCGTGTCAACAATGTTTCTGTCCGCAGTGAAAGTCAAATACTTGAATTATTATATATTATATATTTTTTGTTACTTTTTGAAGTATTAATATTGTTTGGATATATATGGGTCAATGACATGACGGGTCTTTTTTTTTTTTTTTCCAAAGGCCTTAATAATAATAAAAAACAAAGATATGACATCCAAAGTATGTAAGGTAGTTCAACTAGATCTTTTTTATTCGAATCCAAAAGGTTTTAATTATATTTTGCTACATATAAACGTATTTTAAAGATTTTGAAGTGTCAAAAGGTCATTCGGTTTAACCGTCCAAAGGCCAATACAGCCATTTCATTTGTGATTAAAATATCTTAAAATCTAATAAATGTATATATTTTTTACTCTGGCATGATTTTATAACATCATATATCAACATAGTGCAAAATGGTATTAAAATTATGTGTAGAAGTTATTGCTTTGTTATGAGAAAGAATGTCCGGAAAAATTTATTTCATTGATGTCATTCGGAGTAACCAATATAAAGGGACCATTTTGGATCAAGTCATGTGGTCAGTATCATGTGACAGGATGTGACATCATTCAGACACCTGCAAAGGACCACATGGTCATGAAGCAAAGTAACTAACTCTCTCTTAACTATTTGTAAAATTCATGTTTTCACTTTCGCTCATACGCATGTCCCGAAACATCAGGTCATTCGGTACAACCGCTATAAAACATGGAAAATGTTCTAATATTTTAAAAACTTGTACTAAATATAAAATGTTTGATTGTCCTTTTGCTAGCTAGATATCAGCCTGTTAGCATTGTTTGAAAATATCGTCATTCGGTAAAACCAAAAGTGTCATTCGGTAAAACCGAAATTTTTTGGTGACAAATCTTGTAAAAAATGACAAAAGCAGTGTTAACTGATTATAAAATCCCCATAATCTCATTGTTAACACTTAATAAAACTTCAAGTATTTCAAGTATTGACATTTTTTAAATCCTGAAAAAATTGATAACCGACAAAACCCATTTTTTTGTGTGTATATTTGCCATTTGCAAGTATGCAACATATCAATTTGGCAAAGTCACTTTGATGTGAAATTAGTTTTACTCCAATATTAGCCGATTCATATAGCTTCATATATACATTACAGGCTTCTATATATACACATTATTTGGGAAAAACTGTGCACATCATTCCAGCCCTGTAAAATTGCTGTTAACACATATTAGGGTTGGAAAATCCCTGCCAACATATTCTATAAGATTCCTTTGCGTTTACAATTTTGAACCAGTGAATGTTTAATGCGCCTCTGAGACCAAGCTATAGATCTGACCTCACTGTTTCCTGAGAACACACACACACACACACACAGAGCACAAACCTCTCGCTCCAACATATTCTCTATTCTCTCATTCTCTAACATACGACGTCTGACACCCTTTCTTTTATTCAGAATGGCTTTGTTGATCAGACCACACTGGATGCAGATGGCAGGAACAACATAATACAAGCAGGTTTATCAATAATGAACATGGCTGACAAGCCGGCACTACACTTTTAAGACCATAAAGCTCAACAACACCAACACACAAACACTGGTGGGTGGCAGCATCAAATTTAGCCGTTCTGACAAATACAAACTGCACTTCAATGAGCATTTAAGCCATCCAAGCTGTCTGACTGATTCCTTCCATGATTCAGCCAAATGATCCTCATATTTGATTCATTCTGATTTACAAACTAGTTGAACTGATTCATTTAAAAGAACAGCACCAACCAAGTTATTCATTCACAAATTAGAACGCATGGAATAAATTTTCATTCTATAAAGCAATATTCAGTCTATTTATTGCCAATACATTATTATGCAAAATTGAATGAAAAATGCAAAATAACTAGACGCAATTTGCAAAATTAAATTTGCACATAATGTCACATGCAAACAGAATATTTATAGTTTTAGATGTACTTTTCATTGTATACTACACAGTATGCAGTAAGTAGTATGCTAGCAGTGTGCATGAGGGTAAATAAATGATGGCATAATTGTTCATTTTGGGTGAACTATCCCTTTAACGTGGGAAAGATGTTCGTTCATATTCCATTATTGTCAATATATTTTGAGGAGCACAATTGATCTTGTTTAGTGTGATCTACAATGCATTTGATGCAGATTTCTGCACTCCAGAATAGCAAAATCTGCTGTTGCAATAGTGCCACGTGCAAGAGTGTACAGAGCAAAAAAAATAAAGAAAGAAAAGAATGGGACATAAATACATTTACAACCCATATCAATCCAACTCTGGAATTCAATATGAGAGTCTGCTTTGCCAACATAACATAAGAGCAAGAGAGAGAGAGAGAGAGAGAGAGAGATAACTGTGAGTTAATCTAGTATCAGATTACCGGCTCCAGAGGATGGCCAATGCACAACTCATTATTGAAGGAAAAGTCTGTTAAATACAGATTAGAGATCCAGAGCAAATGTCAGCCTTGGCGACCATCGCTGCCTCTCTCTGAACCACTATCAAGTGTGTGTGTGTGTGTGCATATGACTAAACTCTTCTGTGATGCACGATTGTGCCTCTCCGCTCCACATGCATGCATCTGTTACCAGCATGTTAGAAAAATCCCACACTCCACTTTCCAAACGCAGGTCCAGCCAGTTCAGTCGTCTCTCCAGCCAAATCCCCTCCCAGCGTCACGCCGTCTTAGGACAACACAGCCTGTCTGTTGTGCTTTTACAGACTTAAGCACATGCAGGAATAATCGGAGAGGTTCCCATCTGTCGGTGGCACAATGGGTGAGCGCTGATGAGAGCTTTAGTGCCACACCAGCATCTTGCAAAAATTAATTTCTCATTTTTGCATTATACTGACAAAAAACCCGAAGCAATGCAGCGAAATGTGATCCCAGAGGATTGCTCAGAGATTGCTCTTTTAAAACTATCAGCATTGTCTCAGATGTTTCTCCTTAAAATCTTTCAAAGAGAAATAAAAAGACACAAATGAGACATATATAATATATATAGTAACAGTATACAGTGCCCTCCACAATTAATGGCACCCTTAGTAAATATGAGCAAAGGCGGCTGTGAAAATAAATCTGCAATGTTTATCCTTTTGATCTTTCATTCAAAAAATTCACACAATTCTAACCTTTAATCAAAGTAAAACAATTGAAAGTGGGGGGAAACTCACATTATGAAATAAATGTTTTTCTCCAATACATGTTGGACACAATTATTGGCACCCCTAGAAATTCTTATGAGTAAAATATCTCTGAAGCATATTCCCATTCATATTTACATTTTTTAGCACACCAGGGTGATCATGAACATGAAATTGTCCAGTCATGACTTCCTGTTTCACAAAAGTACAAATATGTGTAAACACAAAGGCCAAATTCCCTTAATCATTCATCACAAAGAGAGAAACCAAAGAATATAGTTCTGATGTGCAGCAAAAGATTGTTGAGCTTCACAAAATAGAAAATGGCTATGAGAAAAAAGCTAACGCGTTGAAAATCCCCATTTCCACCATCAGGGCAATAATTAAGAAGTTCCAATCAACTAAAGATGTTACAAATCTGCCTGGAAGAGGACGTGTGTCTAAATCATCCTAATGCACGGTGAGGAGGGACATTTTGAGTGGACAAAGACTCTCCAAAGGTCACAGCTGGAGAATTGCAGAGATTAGTTGAGTCTTGATTCTCAGAAAGCCTAAAAAAAATTATCAAACAGCACCTGCATCCCCACAAGTTGTTCGAGAGGGTTTCAAGAAAAATCCTCTGCTCTCATCCAGAAACAATCTCCAGCATACTCAGTTGTCAGACAAGACTGGAACTTCAAACGGGACCGGCTTCTATGGTCAGATGAAACTAAAAAAAGCTTTTTTTAGCAGCAAACCCACCAGATGGGTTTGGTGCACACATGGATAAAAAGTACCCCATGCCCACGGTTAAATATACTGCTGGATCTTTAATGTTGTGCACCTATTTTTCTGCTGGAGGACCTGGACATCTTGTTCAGATACATGGTATCATGGATTATATCAAATACTAACAGATAAAAATCAAAACCTGACCGCTTCTGCTAGAAATCCAATAATGGGCCGTGATTGGATCTTCCATCGGGACAATGATCCAAAACAAACATCAAAACCACCACAAAAATGTGTCACTGAGCACAAAATGAAGCTTCTGCCATGGTCGTCCCAGTTCCCTGACCTGAACCCTAAAGAAAATGAGTGGAGTGAACTAAAGAGCAAAAGCACCAGCATGGAGCTGGGAATATGAAGGATCTGGATTCTGTATGAAGGAACGGTCTCTGATCTCTTGTCAGGTGTTCTCCAAACTCCTCAGGAATTTTAGAAGAAGAGTTAGAGCTGTTATCTTGGGAAAAGGACATTGCAATAATTGGGTGTCAATAATTGTGGCCAACGTGAACTAGAGAAAAACATTTATTTCATAATAAGCTTTCCCCCCCATTTTCAGTTGTTTTACTTCAATGAAAGGTTAGAATTTTGTGAATTTTTTGAATGAAAGATCAAAAGGATAAACATTGCAGATTTATTTTCATAGACACCTTTGCTCATAATTACTAAGGGTGCCAATAATTGTGGAGGGCACTGTATATGTCTTGGGAGATTTTGTTGAGTTCATAGTGAGATTTCTGACTTTTAATTGCAGAATTTGGTATCTTTGCAAATCTGAGCACAGTTTGAGACAATGTTGAGATCTGTGTTTGGATTGTAGAGCTATAAAATTAACAGAATATATAGTTTAGTCTTGGGAGAATTTGATGAGCAATATCAGAGTTCATAGTGAGATCTCTGACTTCTGATTCCAGACTTTGGTATCTTTGCAAATCTTTTTGAGACAACATTGAGATCTCTTCTGGAATTCAAGAGGAGACATGTGAGAATACTGGAGTCTTTTTCTATGGAGACACATTTGAAAAGCAGGACGTTTCTCTCTGTTTTTTCTCCATTTGTTCTAATTTGTGTCTTGGAGAAGCAATTGAGATTTTAAAGAGATATCTTTACACACTTTTTTCTCATGGGAACAGGTAAACGCTGATGAGCAGACTAGTACCATCTCAGCATTTCTCAGCGGTTTCTCCTTCAAAGCTCAGGAGACGTAATGGAGTTCTCAGTTATCGTTAAGTCTCAGATTTTTCTCAGATTTTTTCTCCTAAAATTCAAAAGGAAGTAAAAATATACATGAACGATTCATACAGTAAGATTGTAGAGCTATAAAATTAACTAAATATATAATTTAGTCTTGGGAAATTTTGATGAGCAATATCGGAGTTCATAGTGAGATCTCTGACTTCTGATTCCAGACATTGGTTTCTTTGCAAATCTGAGCACAGTTTGAGACAATGTTGAGATCTCTTCTGGAATTCTAGAGGAGACACGTGAGAATATTTTTCTATGGAGACACATTTGAAAAGCAGGAAGTTTATCTCAGTTTTTTCTCCATTTGTTCTCATTTGTTTCTTGGAGAAGCGATTGAGATTTTAAAGAGATATCAAGTTTATATCATTCATGTAATTTATATAATTAAGTCTCAGATTTTTCTCCAAAAGTTACATAAGAAGTTTAAATAGACACAAATGAGTACAGAGCTATAAAATTAATAAAATATATAATTTAGTCTTGGGATGATCAATATCTGAGAAAATCAAAATGTGCCTCAGATGTTTCTTCTAGAATTCCAGAAGAGAAGTAAAAATAGATAGACATACAGCATGAGAACAGAACTGTAAATCGAATGCTAATATCAGCTCTGATCATTTTGAGAATTTAATGAGAAGTATTTGAGATCGTATTAAGATGACATTTCTGACAATTGTGTATTCCGAGTTTATTTGCTACCAATTTGGTATCATGGCAGAGTTTGAGATCTCTTCAGAAACTTGAGGCCTCAGAAGAAACATCTGAGAAATAGGATAATTAAAGGGTTAGTTAACCCAAAAAATGAAATGTCTGTCATTTATTACTCACCCTCATATCGTTCCAAACCTGTAAGACCTTCGTTGATCTTCAGAACACAAATTAAGATATTTTTGATGAAGGTGATCCACACACAGACCTCAAAAGGTGCAATGTCATTGCAGCCTATGTGTGGATCAGATACCCTCGGATTTCACCAAAAATATCTTAATTTGTGTTTTCCAAAGACAAACGAAGGTCTTACGGGTGTGGATCGACATGAGGGTGAGTAATTAATGACAGAAATTTCCTTTCTGGGTTAACTAACCCTTTAAGCAAAGGTCTCCAATACGTTCTCCATGTAATCTCACTGGGAATCTATTAGAAACTCTATGAGAAACTTTGTGAGAAAGTCCTTTGTGACTTTTCTTAAATAAATAAAGACCATTTGTTTTCTCGTCTTCTTTTAGCATCAATTATTATTTGGAAGCCAGATACACATCTATCATCTCACGCTTCAAATGACATTTGTTTATATGATCTTCAGAAATTCACAACAGCTGGCTTTGCATTTCCAGAACGAACTGCAATCAACTCCACACTTAACAGTCCCAAAACAACCAGCACTCATGTGACAATTACCACAAGCGACACTCTCTTCAAACCACGACGGACGGCGTGTGTAACCACCGGCGCAAGAACAGAGCGAACCTCATTAGCACCTCTAGACGGAGTGTGTTTGTGTGACTCACGCTGCTGAAGCTGGGAAAGAGGCTGAGTGTGGAGCCGCTGTCCAGAGGGAAGGGAAGGAAGTGCTTCATACCCAGAGAGGGCGGCACAGTGGGCAGAGGAGCTCGTACCAGCGCTGGCACCAGTCCGCTCTGACACGCATTACCTGAGGAGGAAGAGAAAGAGACAGAAGTCAGGAAACATACCCGGTTATGAGATGATGCACAGCAAACTCCAGCACATGTGCAACCACTGGAGAGAGATTGATTCATTATTAAATGTATTTGTTTTGTTTAGCTGACATACCTCACATGTGCATGCCAAGTTATAATTTCTCATCATAAGGCAGACTGTTTTATTTAGTTATGAGCTCTATGGGAAGCCAAACGCACCACATGAACTGCGCAATGCTATCCCAAACTCTTGTGCAAGTAAATTGGCTATCTGGTAGTGAGCCAGTTGCACATTCCTGATGTTATTTTACTCAAATGAAAATTGAGAAATCTTTCTTTAAAATAAAACATCATGCTCTACCTCTTCAACCACTTTCTTCTTTGGATGACATGACTTTTCAACTTCTTCCCCTTCTAACCCTGGCATAGATAGAACTTTGCATGCTGCAAACTGAAAACCAAAGCAGCTTTTGGCTTAAGCCTATCTGCAAAAATCTGATTCACTGATAGAAATGTTGTTCTAGGACCAACAAGGATGTTGATGCAGGAACATGGCCTATAGTTGGCAAAATCACAGTGAGCTCAGAATTCATGAGTTCAGTTCAAACATAACATGATGATTCAGAACATTTCTTTGCCACACACAGTGAAATCTCTGCTGAGGATCTGGATGCTACCGCCGATGACATCATGACTTTGTACCCATTACTAAAACTATCTTCCATATCATTTACTTTTGAACACACTCTCCTGGAACTATAAATACCAAAACAATATGCTTGTCAAACTGAGACGCTTGATTGGCTGTTATCTGTAATAGCAGTAGAAACAAACTCTAGTCCAAGTGGGAGAGACAGAAACCAGTGGCGGAAAACAAAAGTAAATGGCTTGTTTTATTACAGTAAGAGTGATTGTGTGGGTGGCGCTGGAAAAGGCAGACTTTTACAGCACATCCCATTAACGCACCAGAAAAAGAAACAGCGTTTCGTATCCAAACGGAGACAAAAGCCAGAGCAGAAAGACAAAAAGACCCAAAGCGTTGCAGAAATGTGATGCCAAAGAAAAATGGACCACTCAGGGTTTGCTTTATGCTTTGTGTTTCATTTAAGTATCACTTAAGTTTCTCCTACAAAAAGAAAAAAAGAGACTATTCTTAACATAGATAAAGATTCATGTGAATAGCAGCTCAGATCATTTTGTCAAACGAGGAATGTCTCAGTCCATATTGAAAATATCTTACAAACTTTATCTTGACAAATATGAGCACATTTTTGAGATCTGTTGTGAAACTCTGGAGGAGAAAACATCTGAGATGCAGGAGAATTAAGGCAGTCTCTACTTGTTTATTGCAAGTGAAACAACTGAGATATTAATAAGATCTCATCTAAAATAAAATCCATAAAACAACTTTTCAATTCTTCTGATTGCACAGCTTTAAATTTTCTTGTATCGCTTCTGAAACTCTACAAATTAGATTACCAAGGTCTTTTTCTCAGGAGAAAGTTGGAGACTTTAGAGAAATTCTCCATTTGGTCTCTTGCCTGAAAAACAGCTGTGATATTGAGATCTCCTTTGTGATTTTTCTTACTCATGGGTTTAGATTTTATCTAAAATAAAACCCATAAAACAACTTGTTTTCTCTTCTTTTGATTGCATAGCTTGACATTTTCTCAGATCTCTTCTGAAACTCTAGAGATTAGATTAAAGTATTAGTTCACTTTCAAATGAAAATTACTCCAAGCTTTACTCACAGTCAAGCCATCCTAGGTGTATATGACTTTCTTGTTTCTGACGAACACAATCATAGAAGTATTAATAAATATCCTGACCCATCCAAGCTTTATAATGGCAGTAATGCATTACCAAATGAGTATGAGCTGAAGAAAGTGTCTCCATCCACATCCATTCATCATAAACATATTCCACGTGGTTCCAGAGAGTTAATAAAGGCCCTCTAAAGCGAAGTGATGCATTTGTGTTAAAAAAATACCCATATTTAACAAGTTATGAAGTCATATATCTAGCTTCCGCCAGACCGCCTTACAGATTCTTCATAAAAGTTATGCTGTACGTCCTACGCCATCCCTATTCAACTTACGGAACTGACGCAACACCAGTTCCGTTTTTTCCGTAATTTGAATACGGAAGGCGGTCTGGCGGAAGCTACATATTTTACTTCATAACTTGTTAATTTTTTTTTACACAAACGCATCGCTTTGCTTTAGAAGGCCTTATGATGGATGGATGTGGAAGGAGACACTTTCTTCAGCTCATACTCATTTGGTAACGCATTACTGCCATTATAAATCTTGGATGCATCAGGATATTTATTAATATTTCTCCGATTGTCTTAGTTAAAAACAAGAAAATCATATACACCTAGGATGGCTTGAGGGTGAGTAAAGTATGGGGCAATTTTCATTTGAAAGTGAACTAATCCCTAAATACAATGTTCTGTCATGAAACTCTAGATGGTGCAGGCTGATAGGTCTTTAACTCAATCTGCTTGCAATCACATCATTCTCTATAGGGCACAGCTGATTGGTTCCTGCTGTATCGGTAGCCAATAAGCTCACTGTTCAACCTTCAAATACATGGTCAGCATTTGCATAGCAGTGCAGCATGCTTTCAGAAACCCTCACCTTCCCCAGCTCCACCTGTATAAATCTGCTACAGGTAATTAATGTATGCTATACTACAGCAGCAATAACAGCAGTAGCAGCAATTACCAGCAGCAGAAGCAATAACCACCACCAGCAATATCCACCATCAGCAGAAATAACAGCAGCAGCAGCGATAACAGCAGCAGCAATATCCAACAGCAGCAGCAATATCCATCAGTAGCAGCAATAACAGCAGCAGCAGCAGCAATATCCACCAGCAGCAGCAATAACAGCAGCAGCAATAACAGCAGCAGCAGCGATAACAGCAGCAGAAGCAATATCCACCAGCAGCAGCAGCAACAACAGCAGTAATAACAGCAGCAGCAGCAATAACAGCAGCAGTTATAACAGCAGCAGCAGCGATAACAGCAGCAGAAGCAATATCCACCAGCAGCAGCAGCAGCGATAACAGCAGCAGAAGCAATATCCACCAGCAGTAGCAATAACAGCAACAACAGCAGCAGCAATAACAGCAGTAATAACAGCAGCAGCAGCAATAACAGCAGTAATAACAGCAGCAGCAGAGATAACAGCAGCAGCAACAGCAGAAACTAGGAGAAACAACTGAGATAGAAAAGTTGGTATCACATAGGCGTGTCAGTTTTTGGGATTGACAACCACATTTACTTACAGGTGTGAGTCTCGAAATTTCCCGTTCACACAGCAATTTACAGCAGCGTCTCGAATACTAGGGACTTTAAGCAACAGCAGCTGATGAACGGCAATGGCGACAGGAAGTAAACTGTCAACTGCCGTAGCTAAAGAACGTAAAAATCACTGAGCAAGAACAAAGAGGACGGCTTAACGGATCATTTAATCATTTGACATAGTAAAAAATAAATTACATTTACATAAAAGCAAGAGAATGGTTGCTTTTGGCATTTTTGCCTATTTTTCTATTTTACTAGACAGTTATAGTAGAATGTCAAGAAGTAGCAGTTAAATTTGCGCATGCGCAACA
Source organism: Anabarilius grahami (assembly GCA_003731715.1). Taxonomy (NCBI): domain Eukaryota; kingdom Metazoa; phylum Chordata; class Actinopteri; order Cypriniformes; family Xenocyprididae; genus Anabarilius; species Anabarilius grahami. The sequence goes on from RJVU01041021.1 coordinate 1,476,469, forward strand.
GAACACCAGAAGGCCGTTGCATCAGCAGCTGCTGCTTAAAGTCCCCACTGTCTGTATGAACGTGCAACGAGAGTCAAGCNATCCACCAGCAGCAGCAATAACAGCAACAACAGCAGCAGCAATATCCACCAGCAGCAGCAATAACAGCAACAACAGCAGCAGCAATAACAGCAGTAATAACAGCAGCAGCAGAGATAACAGCAGCAGCAATAACCAACAACAGCAGAAACTAGGAGAAACAACTGAGATAGAAAAGTTGATATCACATAGGCGTGTCAGTTTTTGGGATTGACAACCACATTTACTTACAGGTGTGAGTCTCGAAATTTCTAGGGACTTTAAGCAACAGCAGCTGATGAACGGCAATGGCGACAGGAAGTAAACTTTCAACTGCCGTAGCTAAAGAATGTAAAAATCACTGAGCAAGAACAAAGAGGACGGCTTAACGGATCATTTAATCATTTGACATAGTAAAAAATAAATTACATTTACATAAAAGCAAGAGAATGGTTGCTTTTGGCATTTTTGCCTATTTTTCTATTTTACTAGACAGTTATAGTAGAATGTAAAGAAGTAGCAGTTAAATTTGCGCATGCGCAACAGAACACCAGAAGGCCGTTGCATCAGCAGCTGCTGCTTAAAGTCCCCACTGTCTGTATGAACGTGCAACGAGAGTCAAGCCCGTATGCTCTTACCAGTAACCATAGCGACAGTGACCAAAGTAATATCAAAGATGGCGACGTCCATAAAACGGAAAAGTCTTATCACTTTTGACACGACCAGTCTCGGTACACACCAGGCTCAGTCCAATTGACGTCGTCCAAGTTGTCAAGTCTGGTTCCATTTACAGCGCAAATTTTCAGAGAATGTGGATGTGAGTCCTGAAAATTTACGGGTGTGCGTTTGGTTATAGAATGCGGTTGTCACTCCCGTAAATAACCGTATCTCGAATAACTAATCTCATCTGTGTTTTTGGGGAGTTTTGAAATCTCAGCAGCAGCTTGACATGGATTACGAAACAAAATGTTACTAATTCCTCTAGTCCTTCTGTGGGGAGGAGAAATAATAAAACGAGGATAATCATAAAAAACAAACACACACCCTTGTTGCAGCCCTAAATTGTTGTGCCACATGCCTTTGTGCAAGTGCAAGCACGTCTTCGTTCTCCCTTGACAAAGCTTGTCAATCTCATGTGTCGGCGACTCGACTCTGACATGTCAAACGACATCAGTCTAAAGGAATGCTGTCACGGAGCCAGACACTGAACAAGAAAACAGAATTAAATATGCAACCAAAACCGCGGCCTGAGTGACAGCAGGAACTGTGACCGAACACTCGCCGCTCTCCCAGCGCTAACCATGAGGCGTCTTTACAGCGAAGCATCTGGGTTTTATCTCCTCGGGGCTTTGAAAAGCTTTACAAGGTTTGATTATTGTGTGAGCACGATGCAACAACATTCAAAAAGCCTCTTTCTGGAAAAAGGCAAGCAAAACATCAATGCTGGCAGCATGTCACTGGGGTTTAAGGGAACACGACTTATTAAGATGATGAGAACATTTTGATTGTTACGAGGCATTTTGACACCGTGCCTGCAGCGTGAGCGAGTCTTTTACGGCTCTGTTTTCCGTTTCAAAGAACAGTAATGTGGAAAATGTCCAATCTTCTCTGCCCTGCAGTCAGTCTTTGCACTGCTTTTGGTGAGCAGTATTTTCAGCACCTTCTCGTCTATGGAGACCGCCTCGCTCTTAGTGCTGAAACAACCTTTCAGGCTTCAACAGATGGGGTCATGGGTTCAATGGTTAGCTTAGATTTGCCTTCCCCACTTATGCATCACGCGTTCCCCACAATGCTGTACTTCTCTCCTCAATGCTGGCGGCCTCATCGAATTTCTCACATTATCTGTCTGCATGGGAATCTCCGAAATTAACAATGAAGACAAAAATGGTGTGAGACAAATGTTATATATATATATATATATATATATATATTAGTGCTGTAAAAATTAGCACGTAAATGCATGCGATAAATTAACGCAGTTAAAGCAACATCACTTTTTTCAGTCATAATTAGGCTAGCGTTAGATTAAATGATCACGCTCTTATTCAAGCAAATGCTTTTAAACCATTCAAGCGCCACAAGACAAATGAGAACATGCTGTCTGTGAATGTTATGTCATGTGACACACACTCGACTCGTGTGCACAGAAAGACGAGCCAGTATCGAGTTCTCTTTCGCGCTTGAACAAACAATAACACAGAATTATGCCAAAATGCCCGTTTTGTGAAGTATCCTCATAAGAGCAGTCTTAAATGAGTTTAATAACGTTTTAAATGAACTTAAATAGTTGTGAAAAGATGAGATGCGCGTCAGACCCACGTCGTGTTCGGCAGCGGCAGCTCTTAAAGTGACAGCAGCCTAATAAACCAGTTGCTGTGATGATGTCTGTTAATTAATGTTAATCAAAGAACAATGTAGCTTTAATAAGAATTAATCTATATTTAATTTATAATTTATGCAGTGAAGACTGTAAAGTGTTTGATAACTTTATTCAATTTCTGTATATTTCCTGTTAGGCAGGTAAATATGACATTATAATGGGTTTATGTGAAGATTGTTTTAAGTTCACTTAAATTAAAAGTTGTTATTTTTTTAAAGCCTAATAAATGTTGAAATTGATAGCTTTTAGTTTTACTGTAATGTTGAATGTCTATAATTAATGTTTAAAAAAAATCAATTTAATAGATTTAAATTATTTTTTTTTTTTTTAATTCCTGAAAAAAACCTTCTTAAAAACCATCATAAATAACCTCTTAAAGTGCCAGTTTATTTATCTTAACAAATTTCGTATCTTTTTTTAAAGAAGATTTTCGTTAATCTGTTTTTTAAACAACCGTGAGATTTTATTTCATGTGGTGATAGCTTCTTCCCATCCAAGTTGTGAATTTAAACTCACTTTAATCTTAATATTGCAAAAACAAGTATCAAATTAAGCTGCTTTTACATCACATGAATGTATGCCAGCCACAGCATTTCACACAGTTTTGAGAGGTGATTGCAGCCAATTATCTGAGAGAATTATTCAGTCACATGACGTGAGATAAAGTCGCATGACTTTTTTGTGCATCTAGGAATTCAGCTGGTAAATGTGTTTACATCGTAGTTTATGTGCATAATTTCTTACAGAATTAAAAAAGGTTTCCACCTCAACAGTTCATATACGTTTTTTTGTTTCCCACCAGCATTTCTTATTTGCAATATCCCAAAATGTGCATGAAAACGGTGAATGGAAACTTAGCTAATGTAAAAATAGATATTTCACATATCAAACCTCAATGAAAAGCCACCGTATATCAGTCAGACTTCATTATATGCATATGTGCAACTTATAGAGTGAGATTATCAGCTGCGGGTTACATCTGGAGAGGATGCAAAGAAAACCCAACAAGTTTGGTCAGAAAAAGACAGCAGAGTTTCAAAACCCTGAATCTAAGCATGAACTTTGACCTTATTCTCACCCACCTGCTTCAGTTCTCACCCACCAGCTCTGTGCTAAAACTGCCCACTGCTGCAGCGATCACAGTAATGAAATGGGAGAGAAGTGTGTGTGTGTGAGTGTGCCTGTAGAACCGTCTCCATATCTCTGTTCAGATGTGCCCATCATCTTAAAACAGCGCTCGCTGCTCGGGGCGGTGCTGACTGAGAGAAAAAATGATGTCTGGAGGACAAATACGGCACGTAAATAATTAATCACATCCCGTCTCTGTCACTCCTAGAATTCTCCTAGACTTGATCCGCTCTGCTTTATCTTCATGTCCCTTGATATAAAAAACACACATACCTGCACTCGAAACACACACTGCATAGAGCCCTCTCCTGATGGACTGTCATTCAAAACCTATGAGTGTACAATATAAAGAAGTTTAGATCAATACGACCTTTCTTTTCCTTCAATTTGACAACAACCATTATTTATTTATTGAATTATTTACAGCATTGCATGTACAAAGGAAGTCTCTGGAGCAATTGCAACAAGAGCGTTAAAATATTGTTTCAAAAGTATAGCTCTACAAACTAATAAAACAGTACATCTTTCCCTCAAATCAAGAATGATACCACTAGTCGGACTGGATACTGCTTCAGGTATTGTTAACAGAAAAATCCACCCACAGGAATTAATGTTGATAACACATAGCCAGACATTCATCTAGACAAGTAGTCCCACTGCTAAAGGATGATTGAGACAACTAAACTGCTCAAACAATAAACACACACAGCAATTCAACACAAATACAAGCTCCACGTTTCTGCTTTGAATCCCTCTGGAATGCCTCATCATAGAATCCCATTGAGCATCACTGCGAACATAATTTTTGTTTGTTTTGACAAACTGAGGGATGAGTCAATATTTTATGCAACAGATGTTGTTCATTAAGCTTAAGTTGTTTTGCACATTCCATTAAGGGCCAGTTGCGGTATTGTGCACCGGGTATGATTGATCATTTATTTTAAAGATTAAAAAATGATGATATCAAGATTAAAATAAATAAACACACACACACACACACACACCTTATATATTTGCATGCAAAACTGATTGGGTTTTAAACTGTAGTAAAAACCGAACTAGCAGTGGTCAGGAAACACTATCCATGTGCTCCGCAATCTGAGGTTATAAACCAAATAAATAAAATATCTGGGGTTAACCACACTGCAGTCTCTGCTGTCATCACCCACATCCTAACAAGTTCAACACTGCTCTAAAGCCAGGACCTTAAAATGCTGCCTACATAGGGAGCTCACCAGGTTTTGGAACCAAACCCATGTCTACAGCGGACACGATAGTTGAGACTGTCTGCTGCATTAAAGCTGCACGTCAGGGACCAGAAACATCAAGTTGCCTTTGATTTCAGTCAGAAGTTTAAATACACAACAAATAAAATTCATACTAAAACCTATTTGTAAATAAAGAATAATTGAAAGAAAAAATGTCTGTGCAATATACATCACAGGTTAAGCCTAACCCTAACATCACGGTCTCTGTCAAAAGGAGCATCGGGCACTTCCAGTGCAGATGGCTTTGTTTATTATAACAGGAGTGATTCAGTTGGGGAGTGTGCCGTCACGCATCACGCATCACGCATCCTGCGTCTAGTGTAGACATGGGCTGTGTTCGAAATTGCCCCCTATACCCTATATAGGGGACAGCCATTTGTAGTGGTGTCCGAAACTATTGTGGATGTTATCGAGTGCACTTATTCAATCCCATAATACACTGCAATAATGAGTGTGCAACTGATGTACGCTCAACGGCTAGAAAATACCCATAATGCACTGTGACGGCCGTGCCGAATGAATTCCCACGTTTCACCAGAAGATGCCGCCCGCAGGTGAATCATCCATCCATTTTCCAAACCACAGGTCCAACGTGGGTACAGCGTAATATCATACAGGTATAAATCCCTTTTTTTTTATTAAATTATTTTTACCGTTGTTGCCTTTTTTTTATGATAGGACAGTATGTAGACAGGAAACGAAGTTGCACGCCACCTGCATCTAGTGTAGACATGGACTGTGTCCGAAATCACCCCCTATACACTTAAATAGGGCACTTTTTGAGAGGGCAGCCATTTGTAGTAGTGTCCGAAACCATAGTGGACGTTATCGAGTGCATTCATTCAATCCCATAATGCACTGCAATAACAAGTGTACAACTGATGTACGCTCAACGGCTAGAAAATACCCGTAATGCACTGTAACGGTCGTGCCGAATGAATTCCCGAGTTTCACCAGAAGATGGCGCCCGCAGGTGAATCATCCATCCATTTTCCAAACCGCAGGTCCAACGTGGGTACAGCGTAATATCATACAGGTATAAATCCCTTTTTTTTTTAAATTATTTTTACCGTTGTTGCCTTTTTTTTATGATAGGACAGTACGTAGACAGGAAACGAAGTTGCACGCCACCTGCATCTAGTGTAGACATGGACTGTGTCCGAAATCACCCCCTATACACTTAAATAGGGCACTATTTGAGAGGGCAGCCATTTGTAGTAGTGTCCGAAACCATAGTGGACGTTATCGAGTGCACTCATTCAATCCCATAATGCACTGCAATAACAAGTGTACAACTGATGTACGCTCAACGGCTAGAAAATACCCGTAATGCACTGTAACGGTCGTGCCGAATGAATTCCCGAGTTTCACCAGAAGATGGCGCCCGCAGGTGAATCATGCATCCATCCATTTTCCAAACCGCACTGGTCCAATGTGGGTACAGCGTAATATCATACAGGTATAAATTCTTTTTTTTAAGATTTATTTTTGGTGTTTTGCCTTTTTAATGATTTAATTTAATTAAATTTGTTACATTTATATAGCGCTTTTCTGGGTACTCAAAGCGCTTTACATATAGTAGGGGGAATCTCCTCAACCACCACCAATGTGCAGCATCCACCTGGATGATGCGACGGCAGCCATATTGCGCCATAACGCCCACCACACACCAGCTGATTGGTGGAGAGGAGACAGAGTGATGAAGCCAATCAGTGTATGGGGATGATTAGGAGGCCATGATGGACAGAGGCCAATGGGCAAATCTGGCCAGGATGTCGGGGTTACACCCCTACTCTTTTCGAAGGACATCCTGGGATTTTTAATGACCACAGAGAGTCAGGACCTCGGTTTAACGTCTCATCCGAAGGACGGTGCTTTTTGACAGTATAGTGTCCCCATCACTATACTGGGGCATTAGGACCCACACAGACCACAGGGTGAGCACCCCCTGCTGGCCTCACTAACACCTCTTCCAGCAGCAACCTAGTTTTCCCAGGAGGTCTCCCATCCAGGTACTAACCAGGCTCAGCCCTGCTTAGCTTCAGTGGGCAACCAGTCTTGGGCTACAGGGTGATATGGCTGCTGAATGATAGGACAGTATGCAGACAGAAAGCGAAGTTGGAGAGAAAGAGAGAAAGAGGGGGACAGGATCGGGAAAGGTCCACGAGCCGGGACTCAAACTCAAGTCTCCCAAAAGCGTAACAGCACTATATGTCGGTGCTGCCCACGAGGCTATCGGCACTGACATACATTCCTTTTTAATTGATTATTCAATTGTTTAATAAAGGTTTATACATGCAAGTTTCCATGACAGAGTTCAAGATAAATCTTTTCATTACTACTGGAGATGCCAGTTTGCTAAGTTTCAAATGATTATTACACGGCAAGCAAAACTACGGAAACGCGGAAGGGTGCACTCAGTGTCTGAATTCACTCACTCAAGTGGATTATATTAGTGGACTAATGTAGGGAATAGTGAATGAGGGTATAGGGGGCGATTTCGAGCACAGCTATGGTGTGACATGCTATACTTCATCGTGAATTATTTTAAACAGTATTTTTCTTGTTATACTTATGCGTTATTTTTAAAGAGTTCAATTTTTGTTCTTTAAAAAAAATCAGGTCACACTGCAAGTGATAAAAATGGTAAAACATACAAAAGCATCTAAAAATAGACACCTTGCCTTTTACATTCATTTGAATTTAAAACTACTGTCTTGAAAGCTAACAAATGATCCCAATACTTGTGCTCACATTTCCTAAAAGCTGCATCAAATTCATCACAGAGCAACAGATCTGCTGTATCTCCTGCGGTGAGATCTGATCCCGTTCCTCCGCACATTGGGAAAAGAATCATCCGTTCAGCAGACAACATGCTGAGACACAAAGCGGCATGTTTCCTAAAATCTCCTAATCCCTTCAGTTTTGCCGAAACAGACGATTTCACGCTGTTTGCTAAACTCCAATGCAACAAATCAGGTGTCTGGTGAGGCACGCATGCAGGACTGCGATCCTCTGATGTCCCCGTGAGAAACCCCCGCTGTGAGCGCCAGACGGGGAGTCTATAAAACAAAACCGCAGACTTTATAACCAGACTGACTTCACTTACCAATAAACATGCTCTCCATGGTCATCACGGAGCGTCCCTGCGCACCGATGCCGTCAAGAGTGAATCCATGATTTCATCTGTACATGTGGGGAACTGTGACCACGAGGGCTGCTGCTAGTTTTCTCTCTCTATCTGTGAACTGAGATCTTCAGAAAAACTCTGTCTCCCTCTCGCACCTCCGTCCACAGCTGTGTCTCAGAGCGAGGTGATCCTCTCCAGCTGTAATCTGACTCCTGGTGAATGAGCTCTCGCCAGCGTGCCGATATCAGCGTCTCTAGCAGGAGTCAAGCCGCGGCTGCTCATTTGTTCTGTCTGAGTGTTCCTCAGGCTCTACTCTCTCTCTCTCTCTCTCTCTTATCTCTCGTTCCCTCTTCCAGCACCTCCCAACTTCATATATCATGTTCTCTCTCACTCTCTCTTCAGTTATCTGGTGACGTCCTCAAATGTGATTCATAAAGTAAACATGATTTTAATTTCTAGCTTACTGTATTAATTTATTTAGCAAGAAAATGTGAATGCTTGGTCTAACTGCAAAAGTCTTGATGCAAAAGTGTTAGAGAGGGTGCTTTAAATGGTTTAGGGTTTTCACTGTGGTGTTGCTAGATGGTTACTAGGATGTTCTATTACTAGGGTGTTCTGCAAGGTTGTTGCTAGGGTGCTCTAGGATGTTGTTAGGTGTTGTGGGTAGTTGCAGCAGTTGTTTACTGGCAAAAATGAAGTCTCACATCTCTGTGATCTTCTGCTCTCTAAATACGCCTCGGGTCACTCCTTCAATGCAAGTCTCTTTTTGCTGGTTATCATCTGCTAGAGGAACAACAGTCTAAACACTTAGTAAAATAACAGCACACATATGATGCGTGACAAATGTGCAGCAAGTGTTATGTTGCAATGTTTAATACTTACAGTTAAGAGTTGGTTCAGATCACTATTCTTTTAAAGGTGATGTAAGACTTTCTATGTTAAAACACATTCTCATAACCCAGTTTATTGTTCATTGACTATTATTAGTATGCCATTCATGAGTTTATCAGAATCAGAATCAGAAAGAGCTTTATTGCCAGGTATGTTGTTTACACATACTAGGAATTTGTCTTAGTGACAAATTATGTCACTAAATATTTAGTGACATAATTTACTTAGATACTTAGATATTTGTTTTATCTCCCCCAGAAGTATAAAAATTGAGCTTGCAGATCTGTCAAGGTTTTTCCTGCTCAACTAATAGAGAGTTTGGGGTGTGGCTACTGTAGCAGGGGGAGAGTTTGGGGCACGGCTACTATAGAAGGCAGAGAGTTTGGGGTGTGGCTACTGTAGAAGGCAGAGAGTTTGGGGTGTGGCTACTGTAGAAGGCAGAGAGTTTGGGGTGTGGCTACTGTAGCAGGCAGAGAGTTTGGGGAGTGGCTACTGTAGAAGGCAGAGAGTTTGGGGTGTGGCTACTGTAGCAGGCAGAAAGTTTGGGGTGTGGCTACTGTAGCAGGTGGTGAGTTTGGGGCGTGGCTACTATAGCAGGCAGAGAGTTTGTGGTGTGGCTACTGTAGCAGGTGGAGAGTTTTAGGTGTGGCTACTGTAACATATGGCGAGTTTGGGGTGTGGCTACTATAGCTGGCAGAGAGTTTGGGGTATGGCTACTGTAGCAGGTGGAGAGTTCGGGGTGTGGCTAGTGTAGCAGGTGGAGAGTTCAGGGTGTGGCTACTGTAACAGGTGAGGAGTTTGGGGTGTGGCTACTGTAGCAGGCAGAGAGTTTGGGGTATGGCTACTGTAGCAGGTGGAGAGTTTGGGGTGTGGCTACTGTATCAAGTGAGGAGTTTGGGGTGGGGCTACTGTAACAGACAGATAGTTGGGGGTGTGGCTACTGTATCAAGTGAGGAGTCTGGGGTGTGGCTACTGTAGCAGGTGGATAGTTTGTGGTGCGTCATGTCAAAAACTGTGCCCGGTGCAGATACATGGGATTCACTCTAGACTCAATTGCTTACTCATGACACATAGCAACACATCTAAAAGTACCTTTTATTGAAAGTAACCTAATTTTACCTGTTGAGACATGCCTTCACAAGCACCTGTGAGAGCTGCGATTGTTATGTTTGAGTTGGAGGAGGCGCTACGTGTGAAAGGGGCATTCGCAAAATAGGCTTTATTTTTGTAATTCCGCTAGGTGCCACTAGTGTACACCACTAATAATGTTTTTGTCACTAATAATGTCACTAATAAAGGTCATCATAATTAGCATTAAATACGAACTATACATGTCTATGGTAGTACATTTAAATAAACAGGTAAACACCGTCTGTGTGAGATCTTAGGAGAATATGTCATCACAGACACAAAAACACACGTACACTTGACCTTGATTCCCTCTTGGCTCTCTCTCAGATCTTTCCTTGATTGGTTCACTGTAATTCTATCTGAAGGTCAGGAGGAATTGACCGTTCGAAAGCCTCCCACACGTACTGCCTACAAATCAGAGGCTTTGCTTGCAAACAACGAAACAAACACATATGCAGAGAAAAACAGATCACAACACACTCTCATCCACTCACAGAGTTCAAGAGAGAGGAAAAACCAAACACTAACAAAAAAAAGAGCAGCAACAAAACTCGTTGCCTCTACGGGCTGTGCGTTACGCTCGCTGCAGCTAGGAGACGGCAGATATTTTGCATCGTCGCACAGATGTTTTCAATTAATCCCGAATTCCCAATCGCTCCGGTGCCTCTCGTCCCGCCTCCAGCCCGCTGCGAGTAAATACATTTATTCCGTATCTATAGTCACAGAGCCTCCACTCGCCCAGGCTGGCAAATGTGTTTTTTAACCTTGACTTGGAGGTGTCACTGCTGAGATTGTGCATTATTTGTCACCATGAATAGCATTTAACAGCAGCTGTGCCCAGAGGAGCCCATGGTGAACCACATGCAAAGAGCAGCGCGGGAAACTTCATTAATCTCTCTGTCACTTTCATGACGCTTTTCATTAGTTACACCGCTATCTGATCAACTGGCCAGTTATGTGTGTTTCCAAAGCTCTAACCAGACGAGCAACGATCTGGGAAGAAGACGAACGAGTGTTGTGCGCTGTCCCACAATGTAACATTTAACATAGGCAATGTTTATAGTATAATATTAGCTTAATGCTTACTGAATCCTGCAGTATATAAAGCATGTACTATTTTTTTGAAAAATAAAAATAAATTAAAGAAATAAACAGCTTACTGAAACCTGCTCAGTATATACAGCATTTACTATAAAAAATATTATAATAATTAAAAAATAAACTGCTTAGTGAATTCCACACTATATATAAAGCATTTACCATTTTTAATGAATAAAAATAATTAATTAATTAGTATAAATGGCATTTAAAAATAAATAGAAAAAATAAAACAAACTGCTTACGGAATCCTACAAAGTATATAAAGAATTACTATTGTTTAATAAATAAATAAATGTAAATAAATAAACTGCTTACTGAATCATGGTCAGTATATACACCATTA
>RJVU01041021.1:1503496-1523265 GCA_003731715.1 Anabarilius grahami
AGCTACTACTATTAACTAATATAGAAACAAGCTTAACTAATCAGTAAGTAATATCAAATTTAGGACAAAGATAGTTCCTTATTAGCTAATCAATAATTAGAGAATGACATTGGCATCAATAATAACTAATAGGTAACTATGAGAAATTATAAAGAATTACTAATTAATTACTAATCACAACATTAAAGTGTTTGAGATGTGAGCAATTGTCTTTTTTTACTCTCAGTGTGGTCATAAAATGCATCATTACCTAGTCACTATGCAGGAACTACTAGTGATCAGGACCATTATTTTAAAGTGAAAAACATGTTTATTATAGTGTGACATTTGTGTCAATAATCTTCAACCACAGGTGACTTCACGTGGTGGGAGGGGGGCCCCCAAATCAAATGCTGCTTAGGGCCCCCAAGAGGCTCGGGCCGGCACTGCAACAACAACAAAGCTTGAGAATCTCACGCAGCCAAAATGAGGATTGTCAGTAACGGTGTTCAGCCTTACATTGTTCAAACCGGAGTCGACACTGATGGAGAGACTCAGGAAGAAGTTACAACTTTTAGAATGAAACTGGACGTTTCTGAATGGTTAGTGGATAAAAGTTGATTCAACTCATTTACTAGCATGTGTCGTCATGTTAATCTTTTGTGTTGAATTGACCCTCGTTTGTGAAGCAGTCCGGCGTAAAATGACGGCATATCAACAACACTCTACTACAACAACTCTTCCTCTTCTCTAAAGCAGCCCAACATGGCCTCATCTCCTTTGTTGCGTGTTCTTGGGGGTGGGGTTTATGTAAATTTTAGGGTTAGTGATGTCATTAACCTGGGAAGAAGCTCGTTGTAGTCCCTACCAGCCATTCTATAGTTCTATAGTGTGAAACATACTGTTACCTCTTTCAGTATCAGCCACTATCTCAATGCATAGAGAAGAGAAGATGGGATGGAAGGATGAGAGTTACACGGGACGCTGCTTAAACGACAGCTGAGAAATGGTCATTGTGTCGGTGGGATGCAGGGGGGGGAGTGCGTCCTTGAGGAATTCCAGAGGGATGTTTATTAGGCAGACACAGATGAGCGCTTGTAATTACCAGTCAGAGAGCTGAACAGAAAAGGCCTTGAGTGATGACAAGGGAAGGGGGACGACACACACGGTTTCAATCTGAGTTATGCCACAAACACAACGCATCCCTTCAATTTCAGCAAACGGTCACGAGCTACAAGGGAAATAAATCCTGTTTGCATTGTTATAATAAAATGCAAGAGCACAGAGAGGGGGAGAAAGAAGAGATAAAGTGTGTGCATGATTTAAAGCACAACAATATTTAAGTTTCGACTACGCAACACGTATTTATTTACGCAAATCATCTCTTGATTTTCTCAGGAGAATCATAATAATACTGGCAAAAATGATTATCATGATTTACTCACCCTCATGTCATTACAAACCTATTTCTTCTGTGGGATACAAATGGAAAATCTTCATGCAGCTCTTTTCTATTCAGTGACTCTACAAAAACATAAAACTACTTAATTCAAATAGTGTGCTTATGGAAAGTATGGAAAAGAGAGGTCAGATATTTTATAAAGTTGTCCTTCAACAGAATTAAGTTTGAAATTACATGAAGGAGAAGAAATGTTCAATTTTGGCTGCACTGTTTCTTTAACTCATACAGAGATAGAAGGGGAAACAGCAAAGAGAATTGGATTTACTGTCAAAATAAACTTGCATTGGACTGAAACATTTTAAATTGAGTTTCTGTAGTGTAATGCTATCGAAGGAGAAGTGAAATCCAGGAAGCGCTGGAGACTAGAGTGTCTGGGAATTGCTGCTCGAGCGCTGCCCTCTTAACACAGTAAGACCCATCAAAGTCTATTGGAAAGACAATGAATCCGTGCCAAATGGAAGCCCTCAGACATCTGTATCCCTGTATTATTTAAAAACTCACATTAGAGTGAAGCACAGACGGAAGTGAAGCACAATGACGTACTGAAGAGGAGGAAGAAGGACCAGGTAAAGAATTATTCATAAGAGAGTCCTGTGAGACTATCTGTATGCCAGACAAACAAGAAGAAAAACACAGACAAAACAGCAATAGTTGAAAGAGATAAACAGATGGATATTTACTGCCCATGTGCTTCACACTAGCTCGAGTGGAGAAGCAAGAAGTGGAGGAAATAAGGCATAAGGCGGTCTGCTGCTTTTAGTTAGCCATCAGGCTGGTTTCCACTGGTCAATCTGGTCTTGTTTGATGGTTCTGAAGTGGTTTTGGTCATCTGCCAGCTGGAGACCACATGGCCAACCTGCTAAACCAGGATGATCTCATACGTACATGCCACAGAACCAGTCATAAGGGTCAATTTTTTGAAATTGAGATTTATACATCATCTAAAAGCTGAATAAATAAGCTTTCCATTGATGTATGGTTTGTTAGGATAGGACAATATTTGTCAGAGATACAACTATTTGACAATCTGGAATCTGAGGGTGCAAAAAAAATAAAATATTGAGAAAATCGCCTTTAAAGTTGTCCAAATGAAGCCCTTAGCAATGCATATCCACTCACAAAAATACATTTTTGATACATTTACAGTAGGAAATTTACAAAATATCTTCATGGAGCATGTTCTTCACTTAATATCCTAATGATTTTTGGCATAAAAGAAAAATCGATAATTTTGACCCATACAATGTATTGTTGGCTATTGCTACAAATATACCCGTGTGACTTATGACTGGTTTAGTGGTCCAGGGTCACATTAATCCATTAATCCTCAAACAACTCATCAAAACTGCAGGTAACTGAGTTCAAACATCAGACAGAATTCCTTTGTCCAAGAAAAGACATTTTTAATAGTAAAATGTATTTATAAACGGAGTCCAGATGGGACTAATAAACGCCATTTGCACGGCTGAATATTGTTATCATCAGGCCTCAACATGCATGAAAAATCAGTGGAACACTGATGATGTTATGGGAAACATTAACATGTGTTTCACTCGTTTGCTGATGTGTGTGTGTGTGTGTGTGTGTGAGCATAATAGTTCTAATCACACAACAGAATACAATATTATAATATCAAATTAGGTAAAAGCACTAATAAATGTGATGCCATTATTATGAAAATCAACTGTAAATTCAACATTCTATGATTTTTTAAAAATTTGTAAACATTTGTTTGTTTCTGAAGTTGTAAGAGCTTTAATGTTTTCACAGCTTTCAGTACGTTGATATTGCATGTTTCTGCATCTACACAAACATATAAAAATATACACTATCATACAAAAGATTTGTATGATTTTAAAAGAAGTCTCTTCTGCTCACTCAATTTTTAATATTATATATTATATGTGATTAAATATTATATAATATTAATTTTATATAATTGTCATTTATTCAATATGATTTATTCCTGTGATCAAAGCTGAATTTTCAGCATCATTACTCCAGTTATCAGTGTCACATGATCCTTCAGAAATCATTGTAATATGATGATTTGATGCTCAAGAAATATTTCTAATTATTATCAATCATTTTTTTATTTGTGGAAACTGTGATACATTTTGTTTTTTAGGATTCTTTGATGAATAGAAAGTTCAAATGAACAGCATTTATTTGAAATAGAATCTTTTTTAACATCATAAATGTCTTTACTGTCACTTCTGATTAATTTAATGCGTCTTTACCAAATACAAGTGTTTATTTCTTAAAAACTCCACCGGAATACAATTTGTCCCAGGAACTTTTTTTCCCTCAGACCTGTTGCTGTCTGCATTTCCATCGCGATCTAAAGTACTGTGAAGATTAAGTCTGGCGACGCATAAAGCCTGAACTTCGTTGTCGGTCCATCGGTCATATATACAACTTCATTTAGACCCTGGTTCCTGCAGTCCAAACATGCAAAGCACCACCCCAAAGTTCCCTGGGGAAAGTTCCTGTGGTGGAAACGCTGCTTATGTGAGCTAAATAACACTAATGCGATTAAAACCAGACTGGAAGACCAGCTAAACCAGCTAAGACCAGCAAATCAACTTAAGTTGGTGTCTTTTCAACAGGCTAATCCAATTTTTTTTTCTCTTTTTAAATTTCTCTACCAGTGTGTTAACACTTAGCATGAGGATTATGGACAATTACTGCAACCTTCCGATGTTTTTTCAGACATAAAATGAGATAATGGAGAAATCCATTGTTGCATCAAACGGAATTCTACATGGAAGTCTACAGATCTACAACAGCTTTATGCATAATTTCAGAATGTTCTATAACAGATGCCATGTGCTGATTACACAATATCTGCTGTTTTATTTTTATATGAGAACAGCCGAATCAATACTCAGCCATTCCCAGCATCATTATAAACACCAAATGCTGTGCATTGCTGAGTAAATCATCACTCAAAATCAACACAAAAACTGGTTACAACCTTATAAACATTTTACAGTGCTGCTTAGTTGTTTTCTGGCACTGTACTGCAATAGCTACAAAACTCTAGTGTGGTCTGCTTTTTTTTGTTTGGTTTTTTTGTTAGCAAAGTCAAATCAAGGGAACTTACACTGGAAACAACAACAACGAGACCACCGACATGCCAGCTGAGGCCGGATATTGAGAAAACAGCGCAGTGCAATCCATAACTCTGTCCCCGAAATTACATTTCTTTCTCAGATAGAGAGCAGTCCACAACAAACAACATGGCCCAGAAACATTGAGCATTGAGGCGATGAGAGGGTTGGGATTGCCTAATTCCCTTCAACGTTTGTTCACTAAGGGCAATTATGCAATGAAAGCTTTAAAAAGTGGCAGCAAAGAGGCCTTTGAGAGCCAAACAAGTCCTGTTTTAAACATGCAACGAGACCTGCTGGAGGTCATGAGATTGGAAAGGAGTTTACAAGGAACTGCACCATTTATTTTGGCATTTGAAACACCTACTGTCATTGCATTACTGTATATTTGCAATAAATGTATCCAACCTATGGCTAAATTCAAATAAAAGGGAAATTCGTGCAAAGGTTTAGGAACTAGAATCAGATGAGCTCCATCAGACCAGATGTCTTTTGTTCATATGGACTTGTTTAAGACGCTGGCTAAATTTAGTCTTTCTTCTCCAACAGTCTATTACATATAGCGGGGCCCGATGTCATCGCTTTGACAAGGGTTGGGAGGAAAATACTTCAATAACTCTCTTTACGACCCCCAAAATTCAGAGGTGAATGCAATTTCCTCAGGACCCTTTGTTTAAATTTGGCCCGAGAGAAAAAACAGACTGTTCAACTAATATCCGCAGCGCTTTTTTTAGCCACGATTGGAATGGTTAATGAGTTATATCGCAAACTCCTCAATAAGTCTCAAAGCCCAAAAATCAATTCCATATTCCTAATCCCATCCAAAATGTCATTTGTCAATGTAAACGCTCCGTCACATTTCTGGCACGTCTTCAGTGGTTTGTCTTTATCCAGCGCTTGGGTCGTCTAGCACTAAAGCACACTGAATTCTCTCATAAAAACCCACCCAGGCTTGGAAGGATGAAGTGTGTGAACCATCAGGAGTCCTGCAGTGAAGGAGTTGGGATGTTTTCCCAAAGCCGAGGGGAGCGTGCATGTTTGAAATCAGGAAAAGCCTAGAGACTCGGTTTCCTGTTTTTTGGGCCGTGCTGAGCATTCAGCATAGCTTCTGTTGGTTGTCAACAAGTGAACAACAGTCAACAGAGGGAGGATATTAGCAAATAAATATGCAGATTTGCCTCACGGAAATACGGCGGGTTGTTGATTGCGAATTCTTGCATACTGGGAAGATGAGTTAATAATTATCACACCAGATCCTTCAATACATAAGAAGCAACGCTTTGACAGATTGTTAGACTTTTAAAGCAAGTAAACTCCACCTGTTTTATATTTTCATGTTTTTCTCAACATATCGGCGAGAGAAGCGTTGCAAAAATGGAAGACGAATAGATTCGCATCCCCCTGCTCTCGTCTCCCGAGGGTTAGATGGAATTCCAGCAGTCTTTGGCTCACAGATATTTGTCATCCCTCATCTACCCTTTGATCCCAGTGCAAATCTTTGCCTTCCAAGCCTCTTTCTCTGCACTCCCTCCCATCATCCTTTTCTAATTAAGGCCAGGCTCTCACTGTAAACTCGCCCTGAGACCTTGAATTTCCTCGGTTCTGTAACCCCAAAAAACAATCAGGCAAGAGCAGCTTCTGCGTGGGCAAACTGAGAGGAATGAGGCAGATCTACTTTATTTACCTTTCCTGATGGCGCACACCGTACTATATTATTGGTGAGAATTATTGGTGTCATGCAATGATGTCAGACCTTTTACTGATTACAGCAGATCAAATGTCTTATTTTTAAAAATGGCAACTATGTTTGTGCCACAACAAAAAGGATGTTGAATTAAAATTTGA
Source organism: Anabarilius grahami (assembly GCA_003731715.1). Classification (NCBI taxonomy): domain Eukaryota; kingdom Metazoa; phylum Chordata; class Actinopteri; order Cypriniformes; family Xenocyprididae; genus Anabarilius; species Anabarilius grahami. The sequence goes on from RJVU01041021.1 coordinate 1,509,896, forward strand.
ACCAAAAATGTAATGTCGTTTCAATCCTTTAAAGGATTAGTTCACTTCAGAATTAAAGCCCCTATGTCATCCAAGATGTTTATGTCTTTCTTTCTTCAGTTGAAAAGAAATGAAGGTTTTTGAGAAAAACATTCCAGGATTTTTCTCCATATAGTGGACTTCAACAGTTACCAACGGGTTGAAGGTCCAAACTGCAATTTAAATGCAGCTTCAACGAGCTCTACATGATCCCAGATGAGGAATAAGGGTCTTATCGAGAGAAACAATTGGCCATTTTCTTAAAAAAATGAAAATTATATACTTTTTAACCACAAATGCTCATCTTGCACTGCCCTGCGATGCGCCACACATGACATAATCACGTTGGAAAGGTCACATGTGATGTAGGTGGAAAATGCCATGGTAGAGTGAAAAACTCCATCTCATTTTCTCTTCCAACTTCAAAATCATTCGACATCGTTGTTTTATCTTTTTTTGGACGTCTGACTTAGTCTTTGCACGTTCGCTTTGTAAACACTGGTTCGGTACTTCCGCCTACGTCACGCGTGACCTTTCCAACGTGATTACGTAATGCGTGGAGCATCACAGAGCAGTGCAAGATGAGAATTTGTGGTTAAAAAGTATATAAATGTTTTTGTTTTTTTGTTTTTTAGAAAATGACTGATCGTTTCTTTAGATAAGACTCTTATTCCTGCACTGAAACTGACATTTGGACCTTCAACCCGTTGGTAACTGTTGAAGTCCACTAGGCTATATGGAGAAAAATCCTGGAATGTTTTCCTCAAAAAAATTTATTTCTTTTTGACTGAAGACAGAAAGTCATAAACATTTTGGATGACATGGGGGGTAAGTAAATTATCCGGAAATTTGAATTCTGAAGTGAACTAATCCTTTAACGCTTAAGGATTTTTCATTCTTATGTGGAATTTAAACATTTAAAAAATTGAAATTGACTCTGCAACTGAAAATGCAGCCAGCATATAAATATTTGGCACAAGAAATATATTTGTGTATGAAGTAATCAGCAAAGAAGGAAAATAAACTAAACTTTTGTATAGAGACCAGTTTTTTTCCCCTTTTTTTAGCAGTTATAGTTGTCATGCTGAGGCTTACATCACACTTGTTATGCTAATTTTTCATATAATGCACAAATATTGTGGAAATAAGATAAAGCCACAAGCTATTTCAAATAATGAATGTTGATTAATAATGGATTGGTTGCATTTGCATTAATTCTTGTGATTGCAAGATCACCAAATCCTGGCGGGGGGCTGGTTTTAATAGTAGTACGTTTGGAAACAGTATTTTATCTCAAAGCCCTTTTCATTTTGCAGGTTTACCATTTCTGTGAACAAAATCCAGTCAGAGAACCTTTTTGACTGCTAAAATCTACACCGTGCTCTTGTGTGACTCCGAGTGCAAGGCATGCATTATGCAAACAGTCACTATGACTATGACAGGCATCATGAAAAAGTAGATTTTTTCCTCAGAAAAGAAAAAAGCACATGCACAAGAGAAAAAAAATTGATCATACATACACTATAAAACCATCAAGGCAAGCAAAAACATGCAAGCATGAACAGAAAATAAAAATGCATGGCTATTCCAGCCTTTATGAGGATCATTTGATGTTTGAGGAGCTAATTTTCCCCGAAGCACAAACAGGGCGACCTTTAAAGTGAGTAGAGTTGCTGTGAGCACTATATCATAGCTGGGCCTGTCCTGGGTGTTAAATATCCAGTAAAACAAAGTGCCATGACCCGGGTTCCCCTCTATTGTGTGTTATCTCTCGGCCTTGTCATCTCATTCCATTCTCATTCCACACGGCTGCACATGACCTTCCCAGAACAATGGAGACGGTGAGCTAAAGGTTTCCCATCCCGTACGTACGGTTGATGGACGCTCTCTCGCCCAACGCTGAGCTATAGGGACACCGACACCACGCTCGGGCTCGTTTAAAAGCCTCACAGCAAGTGGCAGAGAAATTTAAAACCGTCCAATTAAATAAATAAAAGATCTGACAACGTGCCGAGCCACGCGTCTATAGAGGAATATGGCAAACGCCTTCTGGTTTTATCTAACGTTGAGGTTATTAAGACTTATGTAGGTCCTTCATGCTGTGCGGTACGCTTTCTTGTCCCCATAATCTATGTCTTAATATATTGGATAACATATTAAACTCACAATTTTTAAAGATGGAAATCACATTAGTAACTTTAAAACTTATTTCTAAAGTTCAAAACGTACCTCAGAATGGGAACGACCCCTCTGGATGAGTAAAAGCAGAACATCTCATATCCTACGTGTTGAATATGACAATCTAACGCATAAAGATAATGCAGTCCATATAATATTTATACGATTATATGAGTCTACCGCAGGCACCGGGCATGGAGAGGAGCAATTACTCTGTCATCCTGGTGCTCTCAACCCTCCTGAAGGGATCACATTAATCTCATAGAGGACTTCAGAGCGGGGCTGGAAAGAAGACTCATTTGTCTAAAGATCTCCCTGAGATTTTCTGTCATAGCGATAACGCCACCCCGAGCTAATACTGATGAGTTGATCGCATGAGAAGTTTTCCGGCATCAATGTGCGCTGGACGCCATTCTTTTTTGAGATCTATTTTTGTACATTGCGATTTGGATATGTGGTCAAGAAAGATTAGTGGTTCAACGGATCACAAAACTCACGGTTCTGATTATATTAAGGTTTTTGAGTCATGGTTCGGATCATTTCTCGGATCAGCATGAAGAAAAAATATTGTGCATGTGTGTGTGTTTTAACTTGACTTGCTTTCCATTTAATACTTAAAGGGGACATATCATAAAAATCTGAATTTTTCCGTGTTTAAGTACTATAATCGGGTCCCCGGTGCATCTACCAACCAAGAAAACATGAAAAAGAACAACCCAGTAACTTTGTTTTGGCAAGCCTTTCTCTGCAAGCATGTGAAAAAACGAGCTGCTCAGATTTCGCTCCACGTGTGACGTAGGAAGGGGATCTTATTATAATATTACCGCCCCTTAATCTGCATGTTCCCACCCACTGCGCCGCCATTTTGTTTTCGCAAGCGAAAACGCTGTACCAGTTCTAACGCCATGGCAAAAGTTTGAGCAAAGCATGTTAACTGTTCTGTTGTTGGCTGCACAGACGAGCACTGAACACTATTTAGAGTCTCGTTAGCTTGGATAGCCTGAAGTTGACCCTGGCAAGCTTGATTGCTAAAAAAGGAGCGTTTCTGTCTGAGCGATATTTTGGGAAAAATATTACACCATTTGATAGCAATCATAAATGGTGTACATATGGCTCTGTTTGGCAAACAGGTACGCTATGTATAGTGGGCGTCCATACGGGTTTGATGGCACATGTTAATCGATGAGTTGAATCAACTCCACAGCAACTACATAAATTTATCCACTAACCATTCAGAAACATCCATTCATTCTAAAAGTTGTAACTTCTTCCTGAGTCTCTCCATCAGTGTCGACTCCGGTGTGAACAATGTAAGGCTGAACACACATTATCGCCAACGTTTAAGGCCTCGTGACTAAACAAAGGGCGCCAATGTGAGTGTGCACACCATTTAAAAAAATGACGCTTTTACGCCTGCCGTTTTTCGCGTCGGTGTGCACACTCACATTGGCGCCCTTTGTTTAGTCACGAGGCGTTAAACGTCGGCGATAATGTGCGTACAGGCCTTTAAGGGCGATAAACGCGTGCGATATTCGTCATGGTGCTCTGCCAGTTCTTGGCCACACCAATAGACGTGTATTATTTCTGTATTTTTACTGTTTGTTTTTTTTCTTTTACATTCAAGAAATATAGTTGAGAATGTCTAATTCATAAATATGTTTATTTGCACTACCATTCACTTACACTAGTGTCATTGTGACTTATTTGCACTACCGTCTTTCATATGTCATGTATATGCCATTTTATATCTGTATTTTTATCTTCTTTAACTTTATTAATATCATAAATATGTTTATTTGCACTACCGTTCAGACAAGTGCCATTTACTGTCAGGGACTGAATTTGCACGTTCACTCTGCGCATCGCCAGTGAAAATCGCTTGGGTATTTTGACTGCTAAAATCTACACATGCCTGCACCGTGCTCTTGTGTGACTCCGAGTGCAAGGCATGAATTATGCAAACAGTCACTATGACAGGCATCATGAAAAAGTAGATTTTTTTCTCAGAAAAGAAATAAAAAAGCACATGCACAAGAGAAAAAAAAAAAGTATCATCCATTCACCATAAAACCATCAAGGCAAGCAAAAACATGCAAGCATGAACAGAAAATAAAAATGCATGGCTATTCCAGCCTTTATGAGGATCATTTGATGTTTGAGGAGCTAATTTTTTCATAAATACACTGCGTTCCAAATTATTATGCAAGTGACATATCAGTAAGATATGTCGAAATCTGAATGTACAATAAACATTCAGATTTTAGTTTTTCTAAGAAAATGTTTGTTTGTTTATTTATCCATGTCTTTTTAGATAAATGGAATCAATCTCAGACAAAATAATTTGCCAGATCTATGGAAACCCTACTTAGAGGTTGTTCCACATTATTTAGCAAATCACAGTTCTCATGCAATATGGGGAGGAAGAGAGATCTTTTTGAAGATGAAAAGCATGAAATGGTGCAATGTTGTGCAAAATGTTTCTCTTTGTGAGGTTTGGTTAGTGGTGGCTAAAATGCATCTTTACGCACAACTGCCAGCCTGCATGGAGAGCTTCTTGAGACTCCAGAGACACCAGCAGCTTCAAATACCTGTTTGCTGCTCAACACTGGCTTTTCTTATAGCTGCCCTTTTAATACAATTAATTTTTTTGACAGGAACTTTCCTTAATAAGCCTTTCTCTGACCGAGTTCTGCTGTGCTCTAAATCATTCACAAATCTTTTGATAATTCGATAATCTCCATTCAGTTTCACACAATATTAGTTGTTTTCATGCCTTTTGCACAACATTGCACCATTTAATGCTTTTCATCTTCAGAAAGATCTTTCTTCCTCCCCATATTGCATGAGAACTGTGACTTGCTTAATAATGTGGAACAACCTCTAAGTAGGGTTTCCATAGATCTGGCAAATTATTTTGTCTGAGATTGATACCAGTTATCTAAAAAGACATGGATGGATAAATAAACAAGCATTTTCTTAGAAAAACTAAAATCTGAATGTTTATTGTACTGAAATCTTACTGATATGTCACTTGCATAATAATTTGGAACGCAGTATATGTTTATTTGCACTACCGTTCAGACAAGCTCCTTATACTGTCAGGGAGTGAATTTGCACGTTCACTCTGCGCATCACCAGTTAAAATCGCTTGGGTATGAACACAAAAAACGTCTTGAAAACCGCTGACGATTAGCGCATGCTGGAAAGGGGGCGGGGAGCAGCAGCTCATTTGCATTTAAAGGGACACACACAAAAACGGCGTGTTTTTGCTCACACCCAATTAGGGGCAAATTTGACAAGCGATAATAAATGATCTGTGGGGGATTTTGAGCTGAAACTTCACAGACACATTCTGGAGACACCAGAGACTTATATTACATCTTGTAAAAGGGCATAATAGGTCCCCTTTAAAATCTATTGAATGTGTAAACTAGCAAGATAAAAAAAACGTGCAAATTATAAACTTTCACTCTATGGCGGTTAAACTTGCAATTAATCCGCAAAATCACGTGTGCTGAACTGTGGGCACTGGTCCATACAGATCACGGATCAACAACAATCAGTTTAACACTTAAGAAAGATACAGGCATCAAAACAACCAATTATGGATTACCATCCATGATTTGATGCATTTCAGAGTTCCAAAAAAAAAATTCAACATGAAAAAATTAAAAGTAGACCAGGGGGCCGCATTTATCAAATTCATGTACGATTGGATTTTATCNTTGCACGTTCACTCTGCGCATCGCCAGTGAAAATCGCTTGGGTATGAACAAAAAATGTCTTGAAAAACGCTGCCGATAAGCGCGTGCTGGAAAGGGGGCGGGGAGCAGCAGCTCATTTGCATTTAAAGGGACACACACAAAAACGGCGTGTTTTTGCTCACACCCAATTAGGGGCAAATTTGACAAGCTATAATAAATGATCTGTGGGGTATTTTGACCTGAAACTTCACAGACACATTCTGGGGACACCAGAGACTTATATTACATCTTGTAAAAGGGCATAATAGGTCCCCTTTAAAATCTATTGAATGTGTAAACTAGCAAGATAAAAAAAACTTGCAAATTATAAACTTTCACTCTATGGCGGTTAAACTTGCAATTAATCCGCAAAATCACGTGTGCTGAACCGTGGGCACTGGTCCATACAGATCACGGATCAACAACAATCAGTTTAACACTTAAGAAAGATACAGGCATCAAAACAACCAATTATGGATTACCATCCATGATTTGATGCATTTCAGAGTTCCAAAAAAAAAATTCAACATGAAAAAATTAAAAGTAGACCAGGGGGCCGCATTTATCAAATTCATGTACGATTGGATTTTATCCTATATCAAAAATGAGTATTTATAAAGGCATACGCTGACATGAAAATGTATGCGTATGCCAACTGAAGAACATGTGTAGGAAATTGTTGGTGCTCATTCACAGTTAGATAAATAGGCAATCATGACATGCATTAATATAATTATATGCACAAATAAGCATTTTACATTTACATTACATTTACATTTATGCATTTGGCAGACGCTTTTATCCAAAGCGACTTACATTGCATTATACTATACATTTGTATCTTGAGTATGTGCAATCCCTGAGATCGAACCCATGACCTTGGCATTGCTAGTGCCATGCTCTAACCACTGAGCTACAGGAAAGCTTTTTTTAATAATGCTTTTTAATAATTACATCACTAAAATTAATTAATTATATTAATGGTTTTCTGAAAATAACTGGGACACGCTGGGATTGAACTGCGATTTATAAAGAGAGATGCATTTAGGTACATTTTTATGTATATGGACATTTTATACATGCTCATGAGAACATTTCGGAAACTGATGTATTATAAATGACGTCCCAGGAATTGATTTTATCTGTAAGGGAATTTAAAAGCAACAAATCAAAGCCAATCAGAACATATTTGATGTTTAATATGCAGCTGTTTTGGACTCAAGTGTGCTGCACAAGTAATGAAAAGTGAAGCCAAAACGTTTCGATTGCCCCCCTGATGGCTGGATGCAGTATAGCTCATAAACCCCGCCCGCTCCATGTAATCGAACAGGACGTGAGACAAACTAAACAATCAAATACATTTTATCCAAAGATTAGGTCGTTTTTAATCATGCTGTGAATTCAATTGTTCACTTTTTAAATAAGTTTGGGTTTAGTTAGTTATTTGTTGCTATAAAAACAGGGGTTTAACGTCATGATTGACAGCTGAGATTGACAATGCCACTGGTGGCATCAAACAGACCTTTTTCGGGATTTTCGGGAGGAGATTGGAGCTTTAATTGAATTAATTGCAGACTCGGGCTCCAAGATGTCAGCGCCATATTTGGATCCTGGCGGCTTCAATGGTAGAGAGTGAAGGTGCATTGTACATCTTTATTTACAGTCTATGTTTTTCGGACCAATGAGATTTCATTGTGGGCAGGGCTAGAAACTGAGCGACTTACAAAGTTGTCCCAGATGGTTAAACTCACATTAGCGCTGAAGAGATTCAATTTACGTTTGTCGCCATACATCAAATCACACCTGGTTAGAAAGCGTGTAAAACACGAGCAGAGTGTCTTGCAGCGGCCACAGAGCTCTCTGAAAACACAGCATGAGTCTCCTGGGAAAGCTCAAACCCCACAGTCATCTTAACTAACCACAACAGCGGAGCCTGACAGCGCTTTGGTCTGCATATAGCTTGCACAAGTAGAATTCATCAGTCAGTTTCACAAGCCATGTGTTAAACTAACTGACATTAATATATACATTAAGAACAAGCTGGAGGAGCCGTAGAACATACACAGAGTCCAGATGTTTATCATCTCCATTTGCGTGAGAACATTTAAATGCTCCATTGCTCATTTTTCCATTTCGAAACAATGAGCCCATGCTCCTCCGCATCAGAACCGGCAGTAATTAATCATTCAGGTATGATGCCTGCCATTCCATAAAAAAATTAAATAAATGTTTGTAGAACCAGCTACTTTGAGACTTTTGAGCCTGTCAAGCTACAAGAAAGTGATATTTTAAAGTCTTTTTTTTATTGTTTTAACTATGAACTGACAGTCCTTATATACTATATTAAAGTGGACATAAAAAGTAAGATGCAGTAATCTTTTCTTTCCTATTGTGACGTACATCTGAGTGAAACGGCTTCTGGAACAAGAGCAAATGTAGGGCGGGGCTTGATTTTGTCTGTAGGGAATTGATTGGATGGTTGGGGTTTGCTATTGGTGGATCTCATGTGATTGACAGGTTGCCCCGCCCTCGTCATCAGAGAAGAGATGTCGCTGCAAGAGGTAGGGGAAGTTATTTTAATTCAAGATTATGAGGAACATGAATTAAAAAAAAATATATGACATGCATGGATAAATCATAATAAATACTGCAATATTCCATAAAAATAAGAATTGTCCATTTTGATTATATTTAGTGCTGTCAAGCGATTAATCGTGATTAAATGCATCCAAAATAAGATTTGTTTACATAACATACATGTATAAATTTAAGAAATATTTACATACACTTTAAAAATTAACTGTAAAAAAATAAATAAAAAATTACACAGTAAAATGCATTCTTGGTAATATTTGTCGTTTTAAGAAAAGAGGCCTAAAGGCTACTTTTTTGAAAATTACAAATAATATTACCCAGAATGCATTGTAATATACACAAGTTATATACATTAAAAACAATGCATTCTGGGTAATATCTGTCATTTTCGAGAAAGTAGCCTATAGATTAGAAACTTTCTTGAAAGACTTTCTTGAAATTTGACAAATGCTACCCAGAATGCATTGTTTTTACTGTATTTGTTTAGTTTTTTTTACAGNATATATACATAATAAATATACAAAGTACACACACATATTATGTAAACAAACTTTTATTTTGGATTTGATTAATCATGAATATTATATTATATATTATATTATTTTACAGCACTAATTATATTATATTATATTATATAGGTTCATTAAATTTAATTGAACTTCACAATGCTTCATATAAGAGTGCGTTTGATTATTATTTTGGATGCGATTAATCACAATTAATCGATTTGACAGCCTAATTATATTATATTATATTATAATCATAATCATTTAGGTTCATTAAATTAAATTTGACTTCACAATGCTTTATATAAGAGAGTGTGTTTGATTATTACATTGCTACTGTTAGGAAAAATTTGCTTGTAACTGGAAAATATACATTTTGAAAAAGCCTGAGTTACTGTCAATCTACTGAAAAATGTAGTTATGTTTTTAGTTAGTTACTCCCCCAAACTGTGCAGAACATCCTATTTCCTGCAGCTGGTCCCATGTCATATATTTTGCTGCTCATAATGCAATATCTGCCTCCTTTGCACAATTTCTTCCCAATGCAGCACTTCGCAGGGCTGCTGGTGACTGCAGATGAATGGAGGAACCTTTTGACTTGACGCAAGCTGTATTTAAAACACGCGCTCGGAGAACAGTACGCACACCGCGGGTAATGACAAGAGCTCGACTATTCATCACGCAAACCTGTCAATGCAGCAAGGACGCCTATGAAAAGTATCAACCTAAAAACAATATGCGCGTGCGTTTGTGTGTGTGTGTGTGTGTGTGTGCATGATTAAGAACAAGAACATACTGAGTGAATATGCAAGGAAGAGGGTGTAGTGTGTACCGTGAGGGTGTTTAGCGAGGAAGGTATCAATCACGAAGCTAAAGGTATGTTCAACCATATGGGAGCCATCTGGGACTGAAGGCCAACCATCATCACTGCTGACACCCACCAGCATGGAAGTGTCACGGTGAGCCCACCACATCACTGGTCACAAGGTCACACTAAAGGAGACCAGAAGAGAAAAAAAAAGAAAGAACTGTTATGTAGCAAGATGTTTGACTACCGATATAAAGTCTTGTCTAGATATTCTGGATAAGAACCAAGACTTGATTGACATGCAAGGCCCCGAACAATCGAAGAACAAACTGGTGTGACGTAATTTCGGTCAGAATCAGGCCAAAACGAAGTTTATTTGGAGTTTAAAGCTAACTTTCTGGGAAAGTTCTCTCATCAGGCTGGTAAACACCTTCGAACTACCATTGGTCCATGCTGATGGTGTAATCATCGAATTGGGGCAGTCGTGGCCTAATGGATAGAGAGCCGGACTTGTAACCCAAAGGTCATGGGTTCGAGTCTCAGGTCCGGCAGGGATTGTCTGTGAGGGGAGTGAATGTCCAGCGCTCTCTCCACCCTCAATACCACGACTGAGGTGAGACCCTTGAGCAAGGCACCGTACCCCCAACTGCTCCCCGGGCGCCGCAGCAATGGCTGCCCACTGCTCCGGGTGTGTGTTCACGGTGTGTGTGTTCACTGCTGTGTGTGTGCACACTTGGATGGGTTAAATGCAGAGCACAAATTCCGAGTATGGGTCACCATACTTGGCCACATGTCACTTCACTTCACTTTTTAATAGGTAGGTGTGGCTCCGGTTCATTTCTTCTGTTCAGTCCATCGAGGTCAGATGTCCGCAAATAAAAGCATGAACACAATGGAGAGCCGCTTTATAGTAGAAACTGAAGTTGTAATTCTAATTGAAAGCAACACTGACACTGTGTTTATATTCATGTTTAATACTGTAAAGCTGCTGGGACATTCCATGTCAAATTAAACAAATTTCGGAAACTTCCCTGGCTCAAATGTTTTATTTTGTAAATTTTTTTTTTTTTTTTAGTAGAAAGACATAAATAATGAAGAAAGCCAAAATATTAAATGTCACAGATGTATATTTTCTGAGTAATCCACTATTTTGTAAACGGGGTCAAAATAACAATTTTCAAAAATGGCAAAAAAATAAAATAAAATGGCAAAAAGTTCAAACAATTCAAAACTGGCAAAAAGCATTTCTTGTGTTTTTTGCCTCAAGTTTGCATGCCTGTTACTCAATAAGTAATGCATTGTAAGGACATAGATCAGATCAAAAGAGGTTTAAAAGAGGTTTTAATAAAAATAAAAAATTTATTTAATTTAAAAAAAAAACTCATACCAGAGTTTTATACCAGATTTTTTTATAATAATAATATAATAATTTATTGTAATGCCTTTATTGTAATGGATAATCAAGTGAACCAAATATGCCTCCTTTACAAATAAAAGCTGCCTTATTTGATTATTTTCTTCTTCTTTTTTATTTTAAAGGGGTCATGAATTGGGGAATCAACTTTTCCTTGAGCTTTTGATATATAAGAGGTCATCGTACTATAAGAATATCCTGTAATTTTCAGAACTGAAACTTCCTCGTTGTTATTTTAGTTCAGGACTAAAATAACATTACCTTTCAAAGGATCCTAATGCTAGGAATACGGTTATTTATTTTCATCAATGTGAATGTCTCAGTTGAGCTTTATTTATTTGTATTCGGTACATTTCACTGTGGATTCTTTAGTAAATCAATCACATTTCGGTGCAAACAGACTTTTACGATATGGACTCGACAGTAATGCAACAACATGTCAGTAACTGTGTTCATTCTAATGCCTGATCTGATATTAATGATTCATGTACAGTCAGATGTTCTTTGTCTATGTGTCAGTAAATCAAACCAGTGACTAAACGCTCAACTTCACATTGTTTCTCTTAGTAGGATGAAAATAATCTTATTTAAACTGTGATTAAATTATATATAGTAAGCAATCAAAGAACGCTCCCTTTACAATCGCTGGAGCTGTCAATCAAAAAAGAGCAAGTTTATCAGTGACTGAGTTCTGAAATCTCTTCGTTATATCGCGTTTGCACTGTTAGTTATGATGAAAGCATTTGTTAGTGTGCAGAAATTGACGAGATCACTGCTTTCATGAGCTCAACAACATGTCTGTGATCGACTACAATGTTCATCACTGCAACCTTTCATGCCACGATCTAAATATAATGCCATAGATCTAAATGTAATGCTATCAACACTTTTCACAATTAGTTAACCTTTAGAGCTGTAATAGTAAAAATGTGCTAAAAGTTTTCAAGAGAGTAATACTGAGCTATTTCATATGCGAAGATGTCAGCCAATCACAGCAGTGGGCGTTTACACTGACGTCTCACAGCAGACACGCCCCTTAAAACAGAGCATCAAACCAGAGGGATAAAATCAGGGTAGGAAAAATGCCTTTTATTTCTAAATTATGACAATGTTTGATGTAAAAAGCACACTAACATTATAAGTGCACCCCAGAAAACATTATAAAACAATAAAACAACACAGTTCATGACCACTTGAAACTTGACCACAAACTAAAAATCTGATTATCTGACATCAGTGCAAAAACATCTTCAGATTATGATACACTTGAGTTACAAAGACTCAAAATAGTAAAACTAACAATATAAAACAGAGAGCTCTAAACTCTGATTGGATGAGCAAAGCAGTCGTACACACGGCTCTTTTACCACAGCTCATTAAAACATACTTCACATTCAGCGGGTGTACCTGGCCCAGGAGAACTGTACAGGGATGTGAAGGAAGAGGAAACCGCGGAGAGTGAGTTAGCGTTCATTACACGCTCCACTAGCTCCAACACAGCCTGTCTCAGAGCTCCTGCCATCAGTCACGGTGACAATGTCCTCACTGCAGTCCTGTAGACACGGACCATCACTCTCACAAAGCTCTGTCCCCTAAGGGCCCACAAACACACACACATTACTTGATACACACCACTCCAGACATATCACATCGAGGGATCAGTAGGGATGACTCCACAGCAAGGTTTTGGTTTCAGTACTGCTCTGAAAACTTGGCATCATTACTAAATCAATACAAACAGATTGTAGGAAGACTACTGAATATGCATGAAAAATGATATAATATACAAATATACATGAAATCTGACTGTCATTTATAGATAAGGGTCACCTTTAAATCAAGCAGGTCGTAGAATTAAAAAAACAAAAGCAACTAAGCTGCTATAAAGTGTGCAATAAATTGTAAATATTCTGGTACAAAAATTAATTTACACTAAATACAAGCTGAAAAAAACAACAATTTCAAGTTAAAACACAGTAAGAAAATATTTGTAAAATGTTATGCAGGGACTCAAATTTGTGAAATCGATCAATGACGTGAATTAACAGATTCTCTAGAATGAAACAACTTTTCCAACTACATACGAGAGATACAGAACCAGGATGAAC
>RJVU01041021.1:1523286-1534494 GCA_003731715.1 Anabarilius grahami
ATATACACACATATACATTATATATATATATATATATATATATTATATATATATATAAAGAGTTTGGTTCCAAAACGCAATAACTCCATTTTGATTAATTTGAGTAAAAAGGTGTTTTTTTTTAACCAAGAAAGTGGCAAGATGAAAACCACTATTTTCTGTTTCAAATTTTCACATAGCATCTTTTGGTTATAAAAACATTAAAAATTCGAATCTACATTTTTTATTTTAAAAGGTTTATTATAAAAACGGATAATTTTTTCTCCAAAATGCAATAAATACATGACACTTTTTTTTTTTCTTCAAAATGCAATTAATCCATCCATATAAAAGTTATTTTTCATATTGAAACTGTTGAAAATACACAACAAAGTAAATTGATCCACATATATGAAAGCCTCTGAACTTGGTCAAAACTAATCTTTATACAGGCACTGGACTAAAAATACATTCAGTCGTCGCTCCCAAAATGAATTCAACGGGTCATCTTGTTAATGTTATAAATGAATTATGTCTCCGTTTGTCATTACTGATTAAAGAGTATCTGGCGCCACCGCACGGTTAAAATAAACACTTTTACAGAGTACATTGGTATTAAAAACGGCTTTTAAAAACTGTCCATGATTCAGTTTTGTGGACCGCGACAGAAGTTTGATGCTGTCGTGGAACAAGCAACAGCTTGACCGAGTGCCTCATCTTCTTAATCTCCTCACGTAAATGATTACATTTCGATGACTTGCGTTTCTTCCCCACCGCAGAATCATCACAGATTCATCAATGTCGTCAAAAGTATTCCTTTTTCTGTTTTTGTTGATCACAAAGTACAAGGCAGATAAGGAAAATTAGGATGCCGGGTGTATTCAGAGCGCCGCCATTACTGTTTACGGAGCGTGGAATGGTGCGCTGTGATTGGTTGAGCAGATATATCGCGTTCTGCAGAGAAAGGAGACTGGCGTTTGTCGTGTTTTGGAAAGAAAGGGAGGAAACATGACAAAACAACACGACGGATATCGCATTTTGCGCAAAATTAATAAATGACTTTTCAATACCGACCAGATACTATACTGATTTTGGCGGAAACTGAATTTTTGTTTTCAATTGCGTTTTGGAACCAAACTCTTCATATGAGCAATATCACACTCGTAGCTGTGCAATATGGCTGTATATCAGCACGGCTACGAGTGTAATATTGCATTTATACAACAGTTCGATGGCACGAGTGTGTAAATAAATAAGAAACAACAACGGATTGTCTTTAAAACCCCTCTTTAGAACTAGTAACAAAAGAACGTTGAGTCGCTTCATTGAAACTCATTGTAATATGTAGAGTATCATGCATCCAGCTGATAAGACTTATTCACGCCTTTATTACGTCGCGGCTTGATTATTGCAATGCATTTTATGTCGGTCTCCCAAACAAGTCTATCAAGAAATTACAATACATTCAGAATTCAGCCGCCTGGCTATTGACATATACAACTGCTCGTCAACATATCTCCCCAATACTTTATAACTTGCATTGGCTTCCTATACAAGCACAAATTGATTTTAAAAATACTTATCTGAACAAATAAAGCGATTCATGAGACAGTTTCTATCTCTGCAGTTTAGTTGCCTCCTACACTGCAGTCCGTTCTCTCCGCTCCTCTGGGTCATGTATCCTTCAGCAGCCAGTATATAAATGTAAGTCTATGGGTGGTCGTTTGTGGAATACATTACCATCTGTGATTAGAGACTCTCCAACACTGGACTGCTTTAAGAACTCTTTAAAGACTCATCTTTGTAGAGCTGCTTATTGTAATTGACTGTGATTTGTTTTATTGTACTGTCAATTTTGTTATTTTATAATTGTGATGTAGCGCTTTGAGTTTAAGAAAAGCGCATTAGAAATAAAATGTTATTATTATTATTATTATTCAGGTCAATCTTATATTCATAATCACAAAATCAGTTTGAATGTCTGCTGAGGAAAGCGATATCTTTGCCTTTTAACATTTAAGAGGATTTCCCATGACAGCGCTAGACAATGTAATTATCAGTTGCGTCTCGTAAGATGTTTAAAGTAAAAACAACGTCCTTGTTTCCTTGTTTCAGTCCATTTCAATATAAAAGTCTTTGCAACTGATTGACTCACCAACTCATAAAGACAGTTTTGCCGCCATCTAATGGTGTATTAAAGTAACTTTCAGTGAAATCGAAATCACTAACGGACTCTCTCAATACCCAAAAATATGGCATGTTATTTATATAAAATATTATTCATTGAACAATAATATTTTTATTAACAACAATAGCCGTTATAACAGTATAAGAAGTGGTGATACTGGTAGAATATCACATGGCTGGAAAGACCTCTCTGCCAATCAGATTTGAAAACCAGAACAAACTGTTGTATAAATTATATATATATATAAAATGTGTGTGTGTGTTACATTTTACATACATGACAAAGAACATTTGACATTAGAAAATGTCTTCAGTTAACCTGACACGGACCATTAAACAACAGCAGACCTCAATATATTCATAACACTTTATAACTCATATTAGCCATTACCAAAAATTACACCTGTATAGATTAGTTGTATATAAGTATGAATATATGAAACTCATTTATTACACTCATACATATTTCAACACATCTTAACTACTGGAGTAAGTATTTTATAATGTTCAATATTAAACAGTGTTAACAGTATAAATTTTATGAAGAGAACATGAACTACCTCACATTCATAACTGGAGACTGCATGTTGTCAAGTCCTGTTTAGCTTTGCTCATGAATATTAATTAAGCTACGTGACATTCGCCTAGATTACTGACTAAAAGGAATAAGTTGCTAATTAGCTGGCAAATAAAGATATAATGAGGGCACGGATCATGAAAGAACATTTAAGAATAAATTAACATTTATGAAGTAACTTTGTTTACTTCTCAGAAGGTTGCCAAGCCATTTCTACATAATATACTCTAGCAATGCTTATTTCCAACATGACACGTTTTGTTTCAAAAAGTGTCACGGAATGGAACGGAATGCTTTTTCAGCAGCGTTGGTTCTGGAAGTTTTTTTTTTATTTTTTTCATTAATGTTTCCCATTGGGATTTTTAAAAAAGTCTTCGTTAAAGAGTTATAAGCCAGATACGAGGAGAATCACAACATTATAAACTTTGATTTGAAGCAAAAAAGTTCTTGGAAATCAGACAAAAATACAAAGATACAAGACTGTGAACTTAACGGTTTTAGTGAGGGAAAGAACTACAATTCCATGAAGCATTGCAAACAGCATAATCAAATTAAAAACGATGGAGAAATATAAAACTTCTCATTTAGAAACATTAATTATATGTATAAAAACAATATACTTTAGGTTTATTGCAAAATATGCATATATACATATATATATATATATAAAGATTTCAGTATTTTGAGAGCGTAAAGCGTATCATTCACAGTGCTTCATGTGAGTGGGCGGAGCTAAAGAGCTATTTTGGAGTGTGTTTCTGCTTTCAACTCTGATTGGTGGAACTTTCTCTACAGCATCATGGGTAATGTAGTTTTTCACTAGGAATTCCACTGTTAAACACAATTACTTTTATGCAGTATCTGAGTTTTTACTTCTGGAACCCAACTGTTGCGCTCTATTTTCAGTGCTTTCTTCATTGGCAATTGACAGGGTTGCCAGGTTTTTACAACAAAACCTGCCCAATTGCTACTCAAAACTAGCCCAATAGCATTCCAGAGGGTAAAATCAGTGTTTTTGGTGGGGATCCCCTGGTAAAATTCGCATTCCAGGGGCTAAATATCATGTTATTTGGGGTCGCTTCGTCCCGTGAACATGAAAAACAACCCATAGCAACAGTGTAAAAGTAGCCCAATTCTGCGGGAAAACCGCAGTTTTGATGAATTAGAGAGATTATATGGTTGTGCCTTAATCTGAAGATAATGATGATGACCGTCCTTCTTGCGATCGTTCATCAGTTCTCAACGACAAAACTACCGCGAGAAAGTAAAGTGTCCGACTCCGATTTGAACAATGTAAGGCTGAACACCGTTACTGACAATCCTCATTTTGGCTGCGTAAGATTCTCCATCTTTGTTGTTGTTGAGCAACCGAAGCGTGAGCTGTTAAAGCTCCGCCCTCTTCTGGAAAGGGGGCCGGGAGCAGCAGCTCATTTGCATTTAAAGGGACACACACACAAAAAAAGCGTGTTTTTTGCTCACACCCAAATAGGGGCAAATTTGACAAGCTATAATAAATGATCTGTTGGGTATTTTGAGCTGAAACTTCACAGACACATTCTTTGGACACCAGAGACTTGTAAAAGAGGCATTATAGGTCCCCTTTAATAATTTTACTCCTTTTTTACCGTAATTAATCAAATAAATGCATTAAATTGACAGCCCTAATGTAAACACAACATAATGAGAATTGTATTGAATTTGAAGACAATAAAGTAGAAAACAAAGAAAGAAAGGAACAGAAAACCAACCAATCTTGGCCATCTACACCTAATCAAGACCTCTTGTCAATAACAAATAAATCGATTTCTGAGGCCTGACTTCATCTCGCAAAGTACCTCCTGAACTATTGACCGTTCAGTGCAGTTACCGAATCAAACTGTCCCACAGATTCAGCCTGGCCGACTCAACATGAGGCCTTTGGCATAATCACGCCCTGCATTTGGATGGGATCCTGTGCAGATAGCATTGCCGCTAAGCTCATCATCATTAATTATAGCTTGGCTATCAATATGCAATTATCTCCACTGTCTTCGGCGCTACAGGGCAGGAGGGGGTATTAAGCCACGTCACCGTCTTCTAAAGAACTCCGGCTTTTAACGTACGAGGCTTACCGATAGCATTCAGCTCATTTCGCATCTATAGTTTTGGCGAGAAGATCATGATTGCATTACCTCTTTTCCCAGGTGGGAATGGGGCAGCTGTGCCCTTCAACAAAAGCACTTAACCTGAATTGCTTCAGTAAACACCAGCCTGTGTAAATGGAACATGAGGAAAATGCAGCCTCAGGGTTGCCCAGACGAAAATGTTATTGCTTTGAGGTTGTTCTTTCATAGTTCAGGAGATTTAATGGGGTTCTCATTTATGTTTCGTTCAAGTATGAACTTCATCTCGGACGTTGCTCCTACAATGCATGAGGAGAATGCATAAAAATAGACACAAATGAGAAAGTTGTAGATATAAAATGAATGTGGATAGTTTGCTAGAAAACTGCGAGTGCATATTGTTATCTTTGACTTTTGACTGGCCAAATAAAACTGACACGTTTAATCATAATGACACTGAAAATATCAATGATATATTGAAATAACCGCTGAACTAAAACTGTCCCCGGTTTTCCTTTCAGAAATATGGTCATTTTAAGCTATCCAGGTCAACGTCCTGCCAAGTTAGGAGACTGTTTGAGACTGTTTATAATTTAAGAGGTAACTTTATAGGTGGCAAAGTGGGAATGGGACAATTACAGAAGGTGTGAGGGAAAATATTCCAGAGATGGAACAAATGATCGCAGATGTGCATACCTTCCCGGAAAGAAACACTTCTTTTGTCTTGGCTGTTTATCTTCTCTACAGGTCCTTTTATAGTGATCCAACCATCCCAGAAAAGCCTGTTAAAGAACGAACACTTCCTCATTTGTGTGTCTGGCCAACCTAGTGAAGCCAAAAATGAAATATTAATAATGATGATTTGGAAAGTATAATAATATGCAAGCATGTACCCT
Organism: Anabarilius grahami; assembly: GCA_003731715.1. NCBI lineage: Eukaryota > Metazoa > Chordata > Actinopteri > Cypriniformes > Xenocyprididae > Anabarilius > Anabarilius grahami. The sequence goes on from RJVU01041021.1 coordinate 1,529,028, forward strand.
CAATTTTTCTTCTAGTATTTAGTATTTATCTGGCTCAAAAATGTGAATTATGGAAATTTATAAATATTTAAATATATTTTAAATAACAATTTTATAATGTATATAAATATACATACTTTTTAAATTTTCATTCTATATTTTTTATGTGTCATATTCCTCATTCAGCTTATAAATAATATACATGAATCAATGCATATGTACACTCTAAAAAATGCTGGGTTAAAAACAACCCAAGTTGGGTTGAAAATGGACAAACCCAGCGATTGGGTTGTTTTGACCCAGCAGTTGGGTTAAATGTTTGCCCAACCTGCTGGGTAGTTTTATTTAACCCAACAATTGTTTACAAATTACTATATATCTGGCTTAAAATGAACCCAAAATAGGTTGGAAATTAAAAATCAGACTCATAATTACTAGAGGCAACAATAATAATCAAAAAGATGAGCATTTATTAATAAGCAATTTAATAAATGTTTATTGTTTAAATATTATTCAAAAAAAGTATTAATAAATGTTTGTTTATTAAACATATTAATAAATGTTAATTTCCAACATATTTTGGGTTCATTTTAAACAAGAAATACAGTAATTTTAAAACAATATTTGGGTTAAATAAAACTACCCAGCAGGTTGGGCAAACATTTAACCCAGCCACTGGGTTAAAACAACCCAATCGCTGGGTTTGTCCATTTTCAACCCAACTTGGGTTGTTTTTAACCCAGCATTTTTTAGAGTGGACTCTCATTGATATTGTCATTCTTATTTTCAGGTATTTATCTGGCTCAAAACAACTATATAAAATATAATTTATATTATGTAAATACACATGATTACAATCACTTAATAATGTTGGGTTAAAAAATAACCCAACTATGGATGACCATCCCAACTGTGGGTTATTTTAACCCAATGAATTGGCCAGTTGGGTTAACTTAAAAAAAAATAGTTAATTAATTAATTAGACCTGCTTGGTTATTACCTTAAATAACACAACAATGTTAAAAATGACCCAACATTTTTGGAAAATAACCCAACACAGTGACCCAATATGTCCCAATATTTACTGTGCATGTTTACATTTTAATGACATATTATAAATTATGTATCATATTTACATTTCTAAATCATCATATATATACACAAACACACATATTTTTCATTCACTCTAAAAATGCTGGGTTAAAAACAACCCAAGTTGGGTTGAAAATGGACAAACCCAGTGATTGGGTTGTTTTAACCCAGCCGTTGGGTTAAATGTTTGCCTAACGTGCTGGGTAGTTTTATTTAACTCAACTATTGTTTAAAAATGACTATGTCTGGCTTAAAATGAAAATAGGATGGAAATTAAAAATCAGACACATAATTACTAGAGGCAACAATAATAATCAAAAGGTGAACATTTATTAATAAGCAATTTAATAAATGTTTATTGTTTAATTATTATTCATTAAACTTATTAATCAATGTTAATTTCCAACATATTTTGGGTTCATTTTAAGCAAGCAATACAGTCATTTTTTAAACAATAGTTGAGTTAAATAAAACTACCCAGCACGTTGGGCAAACATTTAACCCAACTGTTGGGTTAAAACAACCCAATCGCTGCATGGGTTTGTCCACTTTCAACCCAACTTGGGTTGTTTTTAACCCAGCATTTTTTAGAGTGTTGGATTAATCATTCTATTTCTAAAAAAAAAAAATAAGTGAAGCATGCTCAGTCAATGATTTTATTTATAAATGCAGGTGAAATACAAAATCAATTATTTTTCCATTGTGTTTTTGCACAATGCGGAGCACAAAGCATTCTCGAAAACTGTCCTTCCGTTAAGAGCACGGACGCTCTAAGGTCAATTAGCTGTAGTCTCCGCTATCTCTCAGACGGGCTCTGGGACAGATAATCAATGAGTGCTCCTGTCACCCACTGCTATCTGCAGAGCACAATCGGAAGATTTAGGGACAAGAATAACTTGTTTTTTCTCTAAGCTGATTGCAGTGAAACGGCCACTCTCTTACCTCTCGCTTCATCCTGCCTGGGCCCGAAACATCTGCATGACTCGAGGCTGAGGTACGACCAACACTCCTATCGCCCTGGGAAATGAAGAGCAGAGACAAGCATCTCCAATCAGTCCCATCCATCTATCAGCTCCAGATCAACTCAAGGTCAAGATCAGACAGTTCTTACTTTTAAGATGATAGGCACGATAAGGCCTGCTGGCACTCGCTGTGCACTTCCTTGGGCTAATGTGATCCTGCCCAGTATCGCTATTAAAAATAAAAGTGCTAGCTAGATCAATAAAAGAAATTATTGCCTAATGCCATGGAAAAACTATTTATTAGAACCAGAAATAGTTTAGTGACTATTTATATACATATACACACCGAGGATAGGGGTTTAAACAATTTTTGAAAGAAGTCTCTTCTGCTCACCAAGGTGCCATTTATTTGATCAAAAATACAGTAAAAACTGTACATATTTTACAGTCTGAAAATAACTGTTTTCTATGTAAATATATACTGTAAAATGTAATTTATTCCTGTGATCAAAACTGAATTTTCAGCATCATTACTCCAGTCTTCAGTGTCACATGATCCCAAAAGAACAGCATTTATTAGACATTGACATCTTTTGTTACATTATAAATGTCTTTACTGTCACTTTTGATTAATTTAACGTCAAATATATATAAATTAAATAATTAATGTTGTGGTTCATAATGTGTGGAACATAATATTTTGAGTTTCTGCTGATTAAACCAATTCCCTTCATTGTATTAACTCAAATTTTTAATTTCAATGAACTCAATTTTAAGGCAACCAGGTAAGTTTTTTTTTACACTGCATACTGTGTTGAGTGTAATTAATTAAGTAATCTAATTAATTTAATTTAATTACTTTTCACTTGAAAAAGTAAAGTAAGGGGTTACTCTTAATTTTTCTGTCATTTAATTACAGTTACTTCTGATGTAATTGCATTAAATACTGTATAGACTATAGAACAATTCTATATAATACAATAACATCAAAATTTAAACATAAAAATGCATGTTTTTAATGTAACCTCCCTTTATACACTTTGGTCAGTTCAAGAATAATTTATGCAATTTTATATTATTTATTTGGAAGAATTAAAAGTGCAGTTTCATGTCTTTCCTTTTATTGGAACTTTCCTTTATTAAGTATTTATATTTATATATAAATTATTAATTTCTTTAAAAAATATATACACTACGGATCAAAAGTTTGGTGACTAATGTATATAATCATCCCAAACTACTGAAGGAATCTTCAGCCCGCTGGCAATCTAGATTTCGGGAGTCTTGTGTCAGGACTGGATTAGCTGACCTTGCAGGTTTGAATCTCGAGGGACTTGGCACAAACTCCTGGGAGTAAAAGTCTCTCTTAATTCATCTTAAACCCCGCTGACAACTAAACTTGGCAAGAATGTGAAAAGCCGACACTTCTAGAGTTTCGCAGAGGAAATGAAGTTGAACCTGGGGTGAAGCGAGCACAATAGTCAGCGCTCGAGTCAATGAGAAGAAATTGGCAAAAAGGCTCTAAAAATCTGAAACGGGACGTCTGATGTTTGCTCGTCTACTTGAGAAGAAATTAGTTTCTTGCAGTAAATACACCCTGAATTAATTGCAAAGGGGAAAAGCTCTTTGACTAATACAAAATTCATTTGCAAGTTTATAATTACTACACGTGGCAACAAATCTTTCAATTTGCACAATATAATTTCAGTAATGTCACTGGAGACCAATGATGCTAATTTATGGACTGCATTAACAGACTAAGGGGACAAAACATTGATTTGTGTCCCTCAAATGTAATATGTTTGACAGGGTTTGGAAATAAAGACAAAGCCTTAAAATGTGTTCTGACCAGCTAAAGGGCAGCCGCACTTACAAAAACAACACATATACCTGCAGCTTTCCAAACTAGTCCATTAGGACGAAAGAAAAGATGATTTTATATTAAAAACACAGTTCATGACATTTTTATTAGCAATTTACAGCTAATGGCCCTTTTGCTAATGGGTCCTGGATTATTAGACAAGAGCGATTAAAAACAAACATTCATGTTGCGTGGGTGATGCTCAAATGTACATTTTATAGGAGGGCGTGATGTACCTTCGACGGGATTTCCATGATCTCCCCCGCAGGAACGCATACAGACACATGCATTAATTATTTAGAGCCACGAGACCCTGTCTAAGCCAGATAAATGTGTTTGAAGTTTCCCTGCTCTCTCAAAGCCATTTAGCAAGAGTAAAGAGCACCGTCGTCGAACTTATCATCTACTTTATCTCCCGAATGTGTTATCAGTCTGTCTCTGAACACAAACCTGATCCTCTATTGAAGTAGAAAGATGCCCTTGTCACACTCTAAAAAATCTGGGTTATTTTGTCTACCCAAGTCCTGAGTTGAGCCTTTTGGGTAATTTTTTTCGGGGGTTATTTTTTCAGTGTTTGGGTAGTTTTGTGTTACCCAGATCCTGGGTCAGACGTAACAACCCAGTGTTTGCGTAACAACCCAGTGTTTGGGTAGTTTTTGTGTTACCCAGCTCCTGGGTCAGACGTAACAGCCCAGTGTTTGTGTAGATTTTGCGTTACCCAGATCCTGGGTCAGACGTAACAACCCAGTGTTTGCGTAACAACCCAGTGTTTGGGTAGTTTTTGTGTTACCCAGCTCCTGGGTCAGATGTAACAACCCAGTGTTTGCGTAACAACCCAGTGTTTGGGTAGTTTTTGTGTTACCCAGATCCTGGGTCAGACGTAACAACCCAGTGTTTGGGAAGCTTTTGTGTTATCCAGATCCTGGGTCAGACGTAACAACCCAGTGTTTGGGTAGTTTTTGTGTTACCCAGCTCCTGGGTCAGACGTAACAACCCAGTGTTTGCGTAACAACCCAGTGTTTGTGTTACCCAGATCCTGGGTCAGACGTAACTACCCAGTGTTTGGGTAGCTTTTGTGTTACCCAGATCCTGGGTCAGACGTAACAACCCAGTGTTTGACGCAAGATGGCGCCGCGCATGGCAGCCTCAGTGCTCAGCTCTTCAGTGTTTGTTGTGTTTTTGTTAGTTTTTCCTGTTTTTTGTTTTTCAAACACCATCAGTTTTACCAGGGATGAACTGCTAAACATTCGGCAGTACACACCACAAAATTCGGCAGTACACACCACATTCGGCAGTACACACCACAAAATCTTTTACCGGATTTCGATTATTCAGACGTTTTGTTGAATGTTGTAGTCGGCGCAGCGGCAGCGCTGTTTAGACGCTTCAGGAGGACGCGCAGACGGGGAAAGCACGCCGGAGCGCTCGTGAAACTCAGACAGCGTGGATTAAGAATGCCGCTCCCCAGCATCCATCTGGCGAATCTCCGCTCTCTTCCCAACAAAACAGACGAACTCCTTCTGCTCTCCCGGACAAATAAGGATTTTTCAAACTCGGCTGCTCTGTGCTTCAC
>RJVU01041021.1:1544800-1560341 GCA_003731715.1 Anabarilius grahami
TCAATATTTATCTTTATATCTTAAAGTTATCTGAAAACCATGTGGTGGACATTAAAATGAGTTCATTCTTTTGACAGTATTAAACTTTAGAGATTCACTAAAGTATAAATCAGCTCTTTAATATATTCTGCATAATGCACTTAATTAACAAATTATTAACTAACTAACAACCATTAACTAACAAATTTCCTCTGCGTGTGACTGTTGAATTCCTTCAAATTGCAATTCAGTAAATTCCTCTTCCTGTCATTTCAATTGAGCGTCCTGTGAGACGTGGCCAATTCAGATTTACACTCATTTCAGAGCCATTTCTTTAAATTCTGAATTCTGCTCAACCCCGGCCTGCGGTGCAGATGATCTTGAAGCCGTCCTCACCTCAGAGAGCAGATGTGACATCAATCTGACAGTGCTGTAGACGGGTGCAACACGCTGACACGGGCAGACCTTCAGAGAGACTCATGACTCAATCACAGCGGCTAAACCTGCAATATAAAGGAGCATACAAGAGGAATCAGACATTGACGGTGTAAGAGCGCCACCTTGTGTTTCAAACGCATAATAAAACCATTTTAATTTGAATCCCCATCCACCTTTTTCCTATACCACCCATGATGCTTTGCATGAATTATGGGAGTAACTTCCGTTGTAAACAATCAGAGAAAGTTTCGCTCTATGAATACAATAATAAGCATTTTCAAAAACTGGGTACAATGAAATGACATTATTCCACTCACCCTTTAACTATCGAACATTAAAAGGTTACTATTACAACAGACCATGAATAACCCCAAAAGCTCCATTAGGTTAAATATCACTAAATATCCAATTTTTTGGACAATGAACGGCACTATTTAATGAACAAAGGTGTCTTTAATAATATTGCTTTTCAAAACGCCAGTCAGAGCTCTGGTAAAATCACTGTAATGCACAGCCTCCTCGAGTGCTTGTTATTTTCACAATGATTTCTCATTAAGCATTCCTTATGGTTCCAGACACACTGACTCCAGCGCAGGTAAATGCATCTGTGCCACTGCAAACTAACAAAACCATACAAGATGATTGTAATACTCATTAACGTACTCTTTATGGCTTTGTTCAGTCATTACACAAAGTAAATATTTAAACATATTTTACACCGTAAAGCCAGTGTATTGTGAAAGCCAGGCATTTTCCTTTGTCCGTAGGGTCTGGAACAATCTCAAATGAGCACATTACCCGCAAAACGCCTCAGGAGACTTTCTTAATACAGGTCTCTTTGTACATGACTGAACACATAAGCCCCATGAAATTCGCTCTCTGGTATTTTTAATAGAAACATGGGCGTTCTTATTTTGGCAGAGGTTTATGGCTGGGGTTGAGGAGGGCGCATGTTAAAATAAATATCAAGCACATGGCTTTGTTTGAGAGAAATAAAAGATGATATCCATTAATTGCTGCCTGCTTTGTTCGTCATTTCCATACGTTCGCTAATAAAGTTTACAGAAGCTGTGTGTACTTTTGCAACGGCTGATGTTTAATGGCCCTCTGGGAATTCATCCATAAAACCCACTGCTAATTTACACTGTTCAGTTTGTCCTCTTCTCACCCAGCCGCCAATCTGAGACCTTCCTCACCAAGGCGTGTCTAATAAAAGCCAGTGCTGTAATAGTTTGCCAGTATCAGTGTGTCAATGATGGAGGTGAACAGGCCTTTGAGTACCACTGACCTAGCAGGTTTACAAGGAACTGTATGGAAATGTATCTCACCATCATGTCCATGATCCAAACACGCGACTTCTTTTTCCTCCGTGGGACGTAAAAGATGATATTTTGCAGAATGTTGATCTGCTCTTTTCTATAGAACAAATGCATGTCAAGCTCCTAAAAAGACAACAAAACAAAAAAACATCATAAATGTGGTCTATATAATTAACGCACTATAGTCATATGATAACTCTGTGAGAAAAAGACTGAAATGTAAGCTGTTAATTCTTCCCTTTATTCTGCAGTACGTACATCAAACCAGACACACCTTTAAGTGTCATGATTAAATATGCAATGCAAATGAGATTTGAGTTCAAAGGAGAAATGATTTTCAGTGAGTTATTAAAATTGGGTTCAGATTTTTTTTAAAACATGCTGGTCANNNNAGTGGTTAGCCTATATATATATATATTAAATAAATGAATATATATTAAAGGGTAAAGGGGCGGTTACTTGGATGAATTTAAAATAGAACATTTTAAACTATATCTTAAAAAAGAAGAAATAAAGTACATAATAATATGTACAACTTTTTTCTCATCTGTTACTGGTGTTCCTCAAGGCTCTGTCTTAGGCCCTCTTTTATTTACCTCTTGGTCAAATTTTTAGGAAATTTGGTATTCATTTCCACTGCTATTCGGATGACACTCAGCTGTAATTGTCCTTCAAGCCCTCCTATAGAATTTCATTTTGCTATATTGTGACTAATTATTGTGTTATTGTAACAATTTCTATATTGTGATAGCGGATTCAATATTGTGATTAAATCCACTGATAATATACAGTGGAGATCAAATGCCTGAGATCACATTCAAAATCCTTTTTTTCCCCTTTCTTATAAAAACAAAGAAACATTATAACCTAAAATAGTCAAATAAGCAAATGAGCAACATCATATTCCTCATCTGTTAGCACTGGTGTTCCTCAAGGCTCTGTCTTAGGCCCTCTTTTATTTACCTCTTGGTCAAATTTTTTGGAAATTTGGTATTCATTTCCACTGCTATTCGGATGACACTCAGCTCTAATTGTCCTTCAAGCCCTCCAATAGAATTTCATTTTGCTATATTGTGACTAATTATTGTGTTATTGTAACAATTTCTATATTGTGATAGCTGATTCAATATTGTGATTAAATCCACTGATAATATACAGTGGAGATCAAATGCCTGAGATCACATTCAAAATCCTTTTTTTCCCCTTTCTTATAAAGACAAAGAAACATTATAACCTAAAATAGTCAAATAAGCAAATGAGCAACATCATATTCCTCATCTGTTAGCACTGGTGTTCCTCAAGGCTCTGTCTTAGGCCCTCTTTTATTTACCTCTTGGTTAAATTTTTACAAAATTTGGTATTAATTTCCACTGCTATTCGGATGACACTCAGCTCTATTTGTCCTTCAAGCCTTTACTTTAAGTTACTGAAATGTTAAAATCAGTAAAATTATACAATAGAACATTTTAAATTATATCTTAAAAAGAAGAAGAAATAAAATACAGAATGATATGTAAAACTAAGAGTTGGATATGTAAACAAATGCATGGATGTGTTGTTTCTTAATCTAATAATTTAAAGGTGCTCTATGTAAGAATGACAGCTAGTGGTTGAAATGGGTACTTCAGTCCAAATTCAAAATATAGTTTGCCCCGCCCACTCCTCCTCATAGAATCCACACTGTCGCGGGTTGGCAGTTTGAAGACACGCAACAGGAGCGAGCTCAAATTGGAAGGCGAGGAGACTTACACACTGTAAGATAATTAGTTGATTTATTAATTTATGATGAGTTGATATCGCGTTTTATTATGCTCCCGTTCATTCCCGATTTTTAGATAGATGCTGAGGCTTTTTTTAGGTCGGGTAGAATCTGCGATCTCTGACCCAGTCTGTTCGATGGCTTCCATGGCCGCAATTCGCTGCATGTGTTTTCCGCCCACTGGCAACCCGGGGTGGAGAAATACTATTGGGTAAATTGGCAATGTGTGGTCTTGCACAGACCGAAACAAAAACAGAAATTCCGACACGGAACGCAAATTTCTAAGTAAAATAACTGGCTGTGGCAATGGTTTTCAGAGAAACGAATATGTGAACTGAGCATGTTTAATAAATATCTGCAAATATATTATGGTATTTTTATGCTTTAGTACAGTCAAAAACTTACATAGAGCACTTTTAACATTTTACCCCAAGATGCACCACTGCAGCAAGGTTTTTTGGTACAATTCTAAGTATACAGAATCTCTTTTCGGGGTGTACACACTCTAAAAACTGCTGGGTTAAATATGGACAAAACCAGGGATTGGGTTGTTTTCACCCAGCCATTTTTTTCAACCAATTTTGGATTTATTTTTTAGCCAGCAATNGAGAAACGAATATGTGAACTGAGCATGTTTAATAAATATCTGCAAATATATTATGGTATTTTTATGCTTTAGTACAGTCAAAAACTTACATAGAGCACCTTTAACATTTTACCCCAAGATGCACCACTGCAGCAAGGTTTTTTGGTACAATTCTAAGTATACAAAATCTCTTTTCGGGGTGTACATGTGCAGCGGGGGAGACAAACTGGATGGGAGACGGGACTGAAGGACTGAAGGGAAGGGGAGTCGCTGCGGCTAGCGTTTACACCCTCCATTAGCATGACAAAGGCACTCAGCACAGAGTGTGGCCCTGACCTTCAGCCCTGACAGGGTGTGAGAGAGGAAGTGCTGAGACTGAAGCCTCCTCCATTCTCACAGACACACGGGTCCCCGGCTGCCCTTCGCCGCCTGCCTGCCATATTATCATGCTGATCTGATGGACGCCCCTGAGCAATACAAAGCCATAGAGCAACAGAGCGAGACACGATTTCATCATTCAACAGGCCTCAAGTGGCTAGAGCGATGAAAAGCACACTGTAAATACAGTCATTTCACATGCTGCAGGTCATTATTATGCAATCGTCTGGAAATCCAGGCGTTTGAAATTGATTTAGTCACAATATAGTAAAATGAAATCCTAGCTAGCTTACTAACAGAAAATGACAGATTTTTGCTGAATTTAAGTCTGCTTTAGTAGTCACAGGCTATCAGATGAAGATTTTTTAGAGATGTCTGATAATATACAGTGGAGACCAAATGTCTGAGATCCTTTTTTATTCATTATTATTAAAAACAAAGAAACATTATGACCTAAAATAGTCATATTCTTGATCTGTTACCACTGGTGTTCCTCAAGGCTCTGTCTTTTATTTACCTCTTGGTCAAATTTTTACAAAATTTGGTATTCATTTCCACTGCGGATGACACTCAGCTCTATTTGTCCTTCAAGCCTAACTCTACTCTTCCTTCTTCTTCTATCTTGGACTGTTTAGATTAGATCAAATCCTGGTTCTCAAGCAATTTTCTAAAGCTAAATACAGATAAAACTGAGGTTCTTCTTGTTGGCACTAAATCCAATTAGGCAAAATGCGACAGCTTTTCACTTAACTCAGGTTAAGAGTTTGGGTGTCAACCTTGATAGCTTGTCTTTTGAAGGGTGAATGGGCGGCTACTTGGATACATTTAAAACAGAACATTTTAAACTATATGTGAAAAAAATAAAATACAGAATGACATGTAAAACTAAGAGTATTTACAAATGCACTGATGGTTTGTTTCTGTTTTGTCTAATTGTACAACGCACCCCTAAAATAGTCAAATAAGCAAATGAGCAACATCATATTCCTCATCTGTTACCACTGGTGTTCCTCAAGGCTCTGTCTTAGGCCCTCTTTTATTTACCTCTTGGTTACATTTTTAGGACATTTGGTATTAATTTCCACTGCGGATGACACTCAGCTCTATTTGTCCTTCAAGCCTAACTCTACCCTTTTTTCTTCTTCGCTCTTGGACTGTATAGATTAGATCAAATCTGGTTTTCGTGCAGTTTTCTCAAGCTAAATACCGATAAAACTGAAGTTCTTCTGGGCGGCTACTTGGATTAATTTAAAATAGAAAATGTTAAACTATATGTGAAAAAAATAAAAATAAAATACAGAATGATATGTAAAACTAAGAGTATAATGTATAAACAAATGCAATGATGTTTTGGTTCTTTATCTAATTGAACAACGCACCCCTAAAATAGTCAAATAAGCAAATGAGCAACATCATATTCCTCATCTGTTACCACTGGTGTTCCTCAAGGCTCTGTCTTAGGCCCTCTTTTATTTACCTCTTGGTTAAATTTTTAGGACATTTGGTATTAATTTCCACTGCGGATGACACTCAGCTCTATTTGTCCTTCAAGCCAAACTCTACCCTTTTTTCCTTCTTCTCTCTTGGACTGTATAGATTAGATCAAATCTGGTTTTCGTGCAGTTTTCTCAAGCTAAATACCGATAAAACTGAAGTTCTTCTGGGCGGCTACTTGGATAAATTTAAAATAGAAAATGTTAAACTATATGTGAAAAAAATAAAAATAAAATACAGAATGATATGTAAAACTAAGAGTATAATGTATAAACAAATGCAATGATGTTTTGGTTCTTTATCTAATTGAACAACGCACCCCTAAAATAGTCAAATAAGCAAATGAGCAACATCATATTCCTCAAGGCTCTGTCATAGGCCCTCTTTTATTTACCTCTTGGTCAAAAAAGGGTAGGATTAGGGGTGGGGTGGGTGTAGTCGTTAATAAAATAATGATTTTTGCTAAATGGAAATGGGACAAATGGTGTAACAAGTCCACACATTGCATTTAAATGAACACGCATTTTGATTGGTAACGACAGTCATACGTCATTTCATGACGACAGATGTAACACAACATTCATTATTTTTATGCCAGCTAGAGGGCGCATGACTTTAAAACGTAAATATAGGTCGAAATAAGGTGGTTGAAAAACAACCTATAGGTTCGTCGTTGTTTTTTTGGAGGACAGTCTCTAAAATAGTCAAATAAGCAAATGAGCAACATCATATTCCTCATCTGTTACCACTGGTGTTCCTCAAGGCTCTGTCTTAGGCCCTCTTTTATTTACCTCTTGGTCAGATTTTTAGGACATTTGGTATTAATTTCCACTGCGGATGACACTCAGCTCTATTTGTCCTTCAAGCCTAACTCTACCCTTTTTTCTTCTTCTCTCTTGGACTGTATAGATTAGATCAAATCTGGTTTTCGAGCAGTTTTCTCAAGCTAAATACCGATAAAACTGAAGTTCTTCTGGGTGGCTACTTGGATCAATTTAAAATGGAAAATTTAAAAAAGAATTAAACAAAATACAGAATGATTTTTGCTAAATGGAAACAGGACAAATGGTGTAAAAAGTCTACACATTGCGTTTAAATGAACACGCATTTTGATTGGTAACGACAGTCATACGTCATTCCATGACGACAGACGTAACACTGTCATTATTTTTATGCCAGCTAGAGGGCGCATGACTTTATAAGGTGGTTGAAAAACGACCTATAGAGTCGCTGTTTTTTTTTTTGGAGGACAGTCTCTAAAATAGTCAAATAAGCAAATGAGCAACATCATATTCCTCATCTGTTACCACTGGTGTTCCTCAAGGCTCTGTCTTAGGCCCTCTTTTATTTACCTCTTGGTAGGAAATTTGGTGTTAATTTCCACTGCTATTCAGATGACACTCAGCTCTATTTGTCCTTCAAGCCTAACTCTTCTTTCTTCTTCTCTCTTGGACTGTTTAGATTAGATCAAATCCTGGTTTTCGTGCAGTTTTCTCAAGCAGTAAATACCGATAAAACTGAGGTTTTTCTTGTTGACACTAAATCCAATTAGGCAAAATGCGACAGCTTTTCGCTTACTATTAATAATTCCATAATTTCCCCATCTTCTCAGGTTAATAATTTAGTTGTCATCCTTGATAGCTTGTCTTTTGAAACACGTTAATAATGTCACTCGGTCTGCATATTTCCACTTACAGAACATCAATCATCAATCCATTCCTTTTCACTTTAAAGCTCTTGCACCCTCATATCTCTCTGAATTGCTTCACATTTATACTCCTTCCCACACTCTTAGATCTTCCTCAGCTGTTTCCCTTGTTATACCTGCTGTTGTGTTTTGAAAGGCGCCTCTAAATAAATTACATCATTATTATTATTTGTTCAGAAAGTCTTGCTTCCATTGAAGCTCAATGTTTTGTCTAATGGTGCTGTCATTAAAGTGAAATGTCCGTACCGTTCAGACCGTCTTGTTTGTTTTCCTCTCGGGTTGCTCTTTTTCAGCTTGTAAATCCCTGCAAAGACAAAGAAGAGCCAAAACCCCACCAGTGAAATGAAATGGACAGATTAAGTGACATGAAATTATGGACATATAAAGGAAGGAAAATGTGTTTGTGATCATCATCGTCTTTTCATACTAAATCCTTATCATTAGTAAAATTACACCCTATGGGTTCAATGCCAATAAACAATCTTTATTTTTTAATAGTACATATGGTCCATTAATTGATAAATTCATTACAAATATATATAGCAGAATTTATCATATAAAGTAACCATGGTAAATTTGTGTTAGTGATAAAGTAAAATCTATTTTCAACCAGCAAGAGAACTCACAATTCAGAAGCTTAAGTAATCCCGGACATAAATATGAAATATACTTTAATGCACTTTATGCACACATAACAGTAAGAAGACTGTATCTAATCGGACTGTGTGCAATAATTGGGACTCCTGGGCAATAATCATTTGGACTGTGTACTTTTATTTATTTATTTATCTATCTGGGCATCCATTATCAGGGCAATAATTCATTTTAACAGTGTGTATTTATTTATATGTTCTTAAATATATAAATCAATTTTTATTGTGCTGCATATTGGATTGCTCTAAACTGATTTAAATATGCAATGACAATAATAAAGTCCTGACCAATTAAATGTGACAAAATAATTAATTAAAATATAAAAATGCCAAAAAAAGTGTAATATTGTTTCCAATACTATTAACAACATTAATATTACATACTAATATGCTATTAATTGTTGATAAAATCAGAGTAAAATAATATTGAATAGTACAGTCTGTGATGAATGTCATTTTTACAACAATAACCAAGTTATTTAGGAGGAAATTACTGCATTTTTGTTTTTCATTTTCAAGATTTTCATTTTACATGTCATTAAATTAGTGACGAAGCCTCCATTAATTGATAAATTCATTACAAATATATAGGTTATAACAGCATTTATCATAACCATGGTATTCTAACCGAATCGACCATGGTAAATTTGTGCTATAGTAAAATCTCTTTTCAACCAGCATGAGAACTCACAATTAAATGTGACAAAATAATTAATTAAAATATAAAAATGCCCAAAAAAGTGTAATATTGTTTCCAATACTATTAATAACATTGATTTTATCAACAATTAATAGCCTATTAGTAAATAATATTAGAGTAAAATAATATGGAATAGTACAGTCTGTGATGAATGTGAAGTTACCTCATTTTTACAACAATAACCATGTTATTATTACTGCATTTTTGTTTTTCATTTTCAAGATTTTCATTTTACATGTCATTAAATTAGCGATGAAGTCTCTTTATTAGAGTGATATCTATATTTGTGAGGAAACAATTTCACACTCGCACACGGGCGCGAAAGCGAACGCGCTGCGCGTGCACAACCGAGACGAGAGCGCGCGTAGAGGCGGTCCGGCTGCTTCAGTTTCTGTAATCGCTTTTTTTCTGCTACCTTCAGTTAAATAGCGACGAGACGAGAACGAGCGGACGGCCCGACTCTGACTACACGGTATCATCCAGGAAAAGCGAATCGGGACGCCACATCGACGGCCGCTCGGCAGGTAAATATCGTCGCATGTCCGTCAGAGCCCTTCGACCGTGCGTGAAAAGTCGCTAAATGTCCCGCGAAAGTGGTTGTTTTTTGCCCCTCAGTGTGCGGGGATGTGCGGGACGAGCCTTCTCCTTTGTGCCGAGCCAGCTGCTCGTCGTGGTCATCGTGGGTGAATCGTTGCATGTTTTTTCCCCTCACGGTTTTCCCAGGCTTTGGAAAATATCCCCGCGGAAGCTCGACGGGGCTCGACGGGTGCGTTTGATCGGCATATTTTGTGCGGGGTCGCGAAGCGCTCGCGGCCTCCCGCATAAATAGACGCTCCTACATAACGCGCACCGCGCGTGCAGCTGCGGCAGCAGGGTTTCTGCGTTTGCAGCGCAGTCTGACAGCCAGGTGCTCCAATGATTTCCAATAATGCCCTTCACATTGTCTTATACACCGTCAGTGAGGCACCTATGTGTACTTAAAATGGAGAAAGCCCTTGATATTGTGGGGTATATCTCCTTTTTGGGGTGTTCTGTTAGATGGAAAAAGTGTGTGTGTGAGACATTGATATATATCAAAGTAGCCTACATATTATTTATATATATTTTTGTATTTCTCAGTAAAATGTACGCTCCTAAATGTTGTTTGTGGACCTAAAATGTTATCCTTGTATTGCACTTTGGTGGTGCCTTATGTAAATATTACTAAATGTGTTTTTATGTATATGCACAGCACAAAACATACAAATCCACATTATGCTACACTGGTGCCTTTACTATGGAAGCTTGTTTCCGCTATGGAATAAAACATGTAAAAGATAATAGCAATGTTTTGTCTCACAATTCTGACTTTTCTTACAATTGTACAGTTTAAATCTTGCAATTTTGCCTTTTAATCTCACAATTCTGACTTTTTTCTTACAGTTGTACAGTTTACATCTTGCAATTTTGCCTTTTAATCTCACAATTCTGACTTTTTTCTTACAATTGTACAGTTTACATCATGCAATTTTGCCTTTTTATCTCACAATTCTGACTTTTTTCTTACAATTGTACAGTTTACATCTTGCAATTTTGCCTTTTAATCTCACAATTCTGACTTTTTCCTTACAATTGCACAGTTTACATCTTGCAATTTTGCCTTCTTATCTCACAATTCTGACTTTTTCTCACAATTATGACTTTTCTTACAATTGTACAGTTTACATCTTGCAATTTTGCCTTTTTATCTCACAATTCTGACCTTATAACTCGCTATTGCAAGTTTATATCACTCAATTCTGAAAAAAAAGTCAGAATTGTGAGATAAAAAGTCACGATTACCTTTTTTATTTTTTTTTATTCAGTGGCGCAAACAAGCTTACATAATTTACAGCAAATGTGTACTTTGGGATTCCAAAAATAAACACCTAAAAATACTTATTTGGAATAGTTATTTGTGCACAGTAACACCATAAACGTGCATTAAAGTAAATGGGGTCAATTTTCATTTCTTGTTTCATTTCTGCATACTTAAAATGTTAAATACATAATACATTTGGGCCCAATGCTACTTTAAAGTGTGTATACTAAAGGACTGAGTTGCGTTTCTTGCACCATGGTGAAAGCTTGTGCGGATCTTGTGAGATTTAGCCTTTTAATTTCAGTCCAGATCTTAAGCATTAAGATACATTACCCCTGAATGAGTGAACCAGGGGCTAAAGGTTGCTAAACAGAATCCGAGACTCACACATTGATGTGATTTATCAGTGACTGGAATGAAACGCGCTCTATTTGAAGTGAAATAACTCAAGCAGGACTGTAAACGGAGAGTATTGTGGCTAAAAGACTGTATTTGGACTCGGAGCTATTAACTCTCTGGCATGACTGCGTGTGCGCTGCAATTTAAATGTTTTATGACTCATTTCCCACATTATCACAAAACGAGTTGACCCGTAAAATCCACTCTCAGAAGTGTTAATACCTTCCTGTTGGTGTATCTGTGATCATTTACGACTTGGATCTAAAAAGAGGTGACCTAACTCTGAGTTTATCCCATGAACACCCGGCCTGGCAACTTGGGCATCTTTGAAGCGAGGTCTCTCTATTCTCCACACCATGCATCTTTTATGTTCGTTTAAATGCTGAGCTGAGAGCGCAGGTTCCATAGGTATTTATTAGCTGGACTCATGTGGCTTTTAAAGCCTGTGATCAGAGGGTTTTCCTTGCTGCCGCATCTCCTGATAACATCAGAAAGAATTTCTCCTCATCGTTAGAAAAGAGCCGCATCGCCCTCACAGATCAGATAAACATCTAAATCATGATTTGACTGTGATCAAATGTCTGGGAGAAAATACTAGAGTATTATTTCATTTCGGTGCTCTTCCTGTGACTGTACAGGAAATGCCTGCTTTAAATTCCTCCTGAATGAAAAGTGGGGCCACGTTATGGTGACCGTCTTAATCTAACTACAAGGATGTCTATGTATAATGCTGTTTGCAACTGCTTTAACTTTGTAATTGGATGTATTTCTGAGTGAAACAGGAAATTCAATGATGGTTTTATCTGCTGTGAATCGACTGTATTGTGAAAAGTGGGTGATGCATTTCAATATTTGCATGAAATACTTAACATTTGTGCACAATAAGACCAGAAACATGCATTGAAGTAAAAGGGGTCTGTTTCTTTTTTTTTTAATTCTTGAGTTTTTAAAATGAAAGAAGGCCTGATTCATGAAATGAGCAGAATGAAAATCATTTGTCTTACTTTATGAATGATTTACACATGAATGATTTTGTGGGATTTCTGCACAATTCATTTTCATCTTCCACAGACTGGTTTTTATAAATCTGAAAACGGCCTTTTTCACTTTTAGTTTGAAATCTACACTGTTTTAATCATGAAGCCCTAGAAACGTGCATTAAGAAAGTTAAACTTTTTTTTTCTTACAATTGCGAGTTTACATTTCGCAATTCTGCCTTTTTTCTCGCAATTCTGACTTTATAATTCGCGATTGCTAGTTTATTTCACACAATTCTGAAAAAAAATCATAATTGTGAGAGAAAAAGGTCACAATTACCTTTTTTCAAAGTGAATTGATTTCACTTTGAGGAAAAACAAATAGTTTGCAAAACCATTGTTGCATTTAATTGAATGTGATATGTTTTTATGAATGATTTCCACAGAAAGTCATTGTTTTTGTTGTTTTGTGGGATTATTTTGAGTAGGGATGCAAAATAGGTATGAAGATTTTGGCCGATACCGATAACCGATAATTCTTTATATTTTAAAGCCGATAACCGATATATTGGCCGATAAATCTAAATCAAAATGTTTACATAATTTGAGAGCCTGATTACAAAATAAAAGTCTCACAATTAAAAGCCATGTCCCAAACACACAATTATAATGTTCTCATTATAATTCTATGTAGCCTATATGACAGATTTGTGCTGCACATGTTACACTTAACTGTATTTTCATTTTTTTAAGTGATTTCAATCATATTTCAAGCCATTCAAAACCTAATGCGGACAGCTGAAGGAAATAATCCATTATTTATTGGTTTTGATATATCGGCCAAATGTTCTTATCAGGCCGATACCAAAATGGTGACCGATATATCGTACATCCTTAATTTTGAGATGTGCTGTTTTATGTAGTTCATTAATTACAGCTCAGACTTCTAAAATTAGTATTATAGAGTAACAGACCTCTGATTAAGAGTTAATCCGATTCCCCTGCCTTCTATTCCAGTTTAAAATCACTGTTTTATTGTTCAGCGGCGCAGCTGGAATTAAGACAACTATTGACTTCATACCCCAGTGACTTCACCCGACAGTCTGCTAATGTAATCGTGTATGAATCCTGTTTGTACAGGGCCAAGATGTCTAGTGAGGTGCAGAGACCAGATGATAGCCCCAGCACCAGCGGAGGGAGTTCAGATATCGAGCAGCGGGAGACGGCACCTCCTCAGCAGGAGCGCGATCTGGTTGCGCCCAAGAAGAAGGAGACCAAGATCTCCAGTAAAACGGCAGCCAAACTCTCCACCAGTGCCAAGAGGTAACGCTCTGTCTCTTTGTTTAAGTGGTTCAGAAATTTGTGTTTTGCTTCAAGACACGGATTTTATTAGTCAGAACACATTTCTCGATACTTGAGTCACTTTTACAAAACCCTTCACACAGTTCTCCTAACCAACATTCAGCTTGGTAGTTAATTTCACATTCAAAATGCACCAACACAAATCATATCAAGTCATTTTTCAGAGGAAACTTGTCACCCAACAGACACACTTTGTCACTCATAAAGCAATGTCCTAAAAAACACGAACAACAGGTCGTATTACACAATGTTTTCGTTTGTAAACAAGATTTACAGCTCTGTTCAGAATTCACTGCATTATGACACATGGTCCATGCTTTGCATTTTAGCACAAAATGATCTCTAATAAAATATATAATTAAAATGTATTTTTAACAAAATTGCAAGCCCGTTCACACCAAGGACGATAACTATAAACGATAAATGTTTAGTTATAAAAATTGTATAAAAGATGAGCAGAGACCACACCATAACTATAACGATAACGGCCCAGCAAATTGCGGTCTTATTCAGTTTTGTATTGTGTTAGGGTTTGAACTTGAGTTTAACGTTTTTGAAAAGAGTATGTAAAAGTGCAAATTGGCCTGTAGGTACATGGAGTTTTGGCGTTGTTTGTGTTTGAGTGAGAAAAGAATTCATGTCATTTGAAAGATTGAATGCATTTTGTGCCAAAGCAATGATAAATGATCCACAGTTTAGCCTACATAGACTTCTGTTGTGCTCACTGTCTAAAAAGTGACCTTTTGTATTGAGAAATTGGTCCTAGCAATTGTAAAAAACTGTAAGTAGTGACCCAACAGCACCATAATTGTTTCTTAAGCAACTGAAATGAAACCTTGAAGGTCCAACAACATCTAAAGTTATTAACATGAACCTGTATTTAATGTAGTCTTGTTGTGTTAATGGTTTTTGAGGATGATGTCATGTCACACAACCCGTCCATCTTGGCATTGCTCTAATTTCCACCAACTGTTCCAGAAAACCTGTGGATTTGATTAGATACGTGGCTTTTGTTTGTCAGTAACAAAAGATTAGAAGTGCTTTCTCCTTCTTTTTAAAAGTTGATAAGCTTATTTATTTCACTAAACTATAACTATGCATGATTATATGGTTTTCCCTGATATAAAAGACGGAATGAAATGAGATGCATTGGTCTGTCTTATAAGAGAATTCTCTTTTGCAGACGTGCAAAACCTTTCAATGTCAAAGCTTTCATCTTGCAGACAAAATAACATGTTTGGATGCTTTTACACCAGAGGGATCTCTGCGTAAGAATGTTATGTATTTTTGCAGATGATTGGAGCAGGTGACTAGCGCACTTCTATTGTTCTCTGCACTCATTTCCACATTCATTCTGTGAACGGGCCTTGCTGGCAAGGCTGTAGATTCTCTGAAGCCCCGACTGCAATACGATGGCATTATGCAATCAGTTGAGCAAAGCTTTGCTGGGACACGGTGCTTTTTATAACAGTGACTGCAGCATCCTGTTCCGTCTGCTTCTGAGTGCATATCAAGATCCAAACATTCCCATTTGGACTGCGGATGGTTTTAGTTTGAGCTTGATGTTACACAAGAAGCCTCAGGGTTCAGACATCAGCATCAAAGGTGTTTGTTCATGAAAGCCATGTTGATGTTTTGAGCCTAAGAATTAAAACTATTAGCTTGTGTGGAGATGAGAATCGACTCAGATTCCACTGAACGACTGTGGTTTGTCAAAGCAATAGTTCACCCAAAAAGGACAATTATTCACACTCATGTCATTCCAAAGCTGTATGCTGCTATATTATTATTATTATTATTTTATTATTTTTTTAAGTGTTTATGCAATTATAGATGCAAACTATTGTTACTTCTGAGGAAAGAATGGCCAATTTTTATATTGCATTCAAATTATGCAATAAATTAATATTTCATCCAGAACAAAGACACAGAAATAAATTGTATGCAAT
>RJVU01041021.1:1560436-1570720 GCA_003731715.1 Anabarilius grahami
ATTCATTAGACCACACATATACTTAAGGAATCTGTCAAAAACTTGTTTAAAACTAAACATTTTATTGTTATTTATTAGGCAAATAACAAACTGAAACAACTAAATATTCTTTATTCACACATAATAACCAAAAAAAATTACATATTTTATTTTTAGCCTTGATAGGGTCACTGACGAATGAGGTTTTAAAAATAAAAAAAAAACAATGGCGATTTATAATTAATTTTTAAGTTTTATTAAGTGTTAACAATGAGATTGTGGTTTTTATAATCAATTAACACTGCTTTTGTTGTTTTTTCCAAGATGGACAAAATTTGTCCCAAAAAAGTCATTCAGTTTAACCAAAATTTCAGTTTTACCGAATTACACTTTTGGTTATACCGAATGACGATATTTTCAAACAATGCTAACAGGCTGATATCTAGCTAGCTAGCTAGCAAACATTTTATATTTAGTACAAGTTTTTAAAATATTAGAACATTTTCCATGTTTTATAGCGGTTGTACCGAATGACCTGATGTTTCGGGACGTGCGTATGAGCGAAAGTGAAAACATGAATTTTTCAAATAGTTAAGAGAGAGTTAGTTACTTCGCTTCACGACCATGTGGTCCTTTGCAGGTGTCTGAATGATGTCACATCCTGTCACATGATATTGACCGCATGACTTGATCCAAAATGGTCCCTTTATATTGGTTACTCCGAATGACATCAATGAAATTCATTTTTCTGGACATTCTTTCTCATAACAAAGCAACGACTTCTACACATCATTTTAATACCATGTATATAAAAATATATACATTTATTAGATTTTAAGATATTTTAATCACAAATGAAATGGCTGTATTGGTCTTTCACGGTTAAACCGAATGACCTTTTGACTCTTCAAAATCTTTAAAATACCTTTTATATATAGCAAAATGTAACTAAAACCTTTTAGATTCAATAAAAGAAATCTAGTTGTACTACCTTGCATAATTTGGATGTCATATCTGTGTTATTTTGTTATTATTAAGGCCTTTGGACAAAAAAAATGACCCATCACGTCATTGACCCGATAACAGCTTGTATTCTTTCTGGGATTGTTTTTATGTACACAGTCTCTGTTGTTATATTGGCTTCCAAATAGTTTCTAGTTGTTTCCAAAGACTTGCTTTTGATAACTTTTATGCAGTCTATCTTTGAATCTATTAAATCCCAACAATAATTATATTTTCACATTAGAACCACTACTGTGACTAAAGAGCTTACACATACTGGTGGATTAACCATTACAGAAACATGAAAAATGATTCTAGTTTAGGGCAGCTGTGGCACAAACCGTACATTGGGTGGTGGTCTAATAAATTTAAGCGCTATATATAAAATATCTATATAAAAAAAATCGTATCTTAATTCCCGAGCCTAGTTTTAAACAGTAGGTGTACTACAGTTACTGTATATATATTGACATTTATTCATGCACAGCAGTTACTTTTTGTCTGGTGTCATAAATCAATTTAACGTCTGAACAACTTACTCTTATTGCTGCTTTTTAATGATATAGTGCGGCTTAAACACCCACAAATGGCAACCCACTACTCATGGTTGATATTTTGATGATGTATGGTTTCCTGTCGAAGGAAACGTGTGTTTAAGTAACTGGCATCGTCGCAGTCACTCTTTGTGTGTGTGAGTCACTTTTTCTGGAAATGAAAAACCGCTTGATTTCACACGTCTTTGCTCTTTTTGACCTCGGAGATAACAGGTATCACTCGCAGAAAATGCCAGGGACATTCAGACTTGAAGTGCATTTTGAAAATTGAAATCTATTAGGCCACCTGCTTGCTGAAAAATTGCTTTTAAATGCATTTAAATATGCTATACAGGGAATTGAAATTCCGGTGTTAGGCATTCTTGACAAGACAAGTAATGTAGGAGTTCAGTTCACATGCATTATCATGATTTTATGTAAATGCAGCTGTCACTATCTGAATTACGCGAGTTGCAAAATGTGGTTGTCGCTCTCGTAAATAAACTGTGTACAGAATAAAATTAAGCAGTCAAAAAAAGAGGAGTGACAACCTTGTGCACATGGCCTTCTGATCACCGCCGAATAAATAAATGCTTTCTTGTGTTGCAGGATTCAGAAGGAGCTTGCAGAAATCACACTTGACCCTCCGCCGAACTGCAGGTAAGCATGTGGTGTTTCTAAACGGGCTGCTCTTTGTGCTGGCCTCCGCTGGAGATAGAGAAGTGGGGGGAGGAGATAATGGCCGAGAGAGGATAATGGTTATTGTGTGTTGATGAGGCTGTCAGGCGCGCGAGTGAGAAGAGAGCCGCCACATGTGCCGTCGCGGGGATGAGTGACTGGGGCTCCCTGGGGGCCACGGAGGAAAAGCCACACCGTAATAAAGCACATAACTGGAACTGACATTGGCATTGATTGCCCTCATGTTTGTATCAAGAGAATAATTACCCACTAGCCCTTGCATTCAGAGACTAAATTTCAGAGCAATCCTGAAAAGCGTCACGTGAGAGACTGGATAATACCTTTGTATTGCCCGGATCTATTTAGATTAAGATCTCGCTAGGCATTTTGGATGACTTCCAGGGCATTGATATGCAGTTCCTAAGGTGTTTTGAGCGGTTTTAATCGTGGTTATATTTAGTTTTTTTTAAAGGGGACCTATAATGCCCCTTTTCACAAGATGTAATATGTGTCCCCAGAACGTGTCTGTGAAGTTTCAGCTCAAAATACCCCACAGATCATTTATTATAGCTTGTCAAATTTGCCCCTATTTGGGTGTGAGCAAAAACACACCATTTTGTGTGTGTCCCTTTAAATGCAAATAAGCTGCCCGCTCTCCAAAAGAGGGCGGAGCATTAACAGCTCGCGCTTCGGTTGCTCAACAACAACAAAGCTGGAGAATCTCACGCAGCCAAAATGAGGATTGTCAGTAACGGTGTTCAGATTTACATTGTTCAAACCGGAGTCGACACTGATGGAGAGACTCAGGAAGAAGTTACAACTTTTAGACGTTTCTGAATGGTTAGTGGATAAATTTAGTTGCTGTGGAGTTGATTCAACTCGCATGTGCCATCATGTTAATCTTTTGTGCAAAGCCTGGATGGACGCCCACTCTACATAGCGTACCTGTTTGCCAAACAGAGCCATACACACCAGACTAACATTTATGATTGCTATCAAATGCTGTGAATGGTCTAATATTGTTTCCAAAATATCGCTCAGACAGAAACGCTAATTTTTTTTAGCAATTCAGCTTGCCAGAGTCAACGTTATCCAAGCTAACGAGACTCTAAATAGTGTTCAGTGCTCGTCTGTGAACAGTCAGCATGCTTTGCTCCAACTTTTGCCATGGCGTTAGAACTGGTACACCGTTTTCGCTTGCGAAAACAAAATGGCGTTGCCGTGGGTGTAAACGTGCATATTAAGGGGCGTGCATATTATAATAAGATCCCCTTCATACGCCACTAGGGGGGGGAAATCTGAGCGGCTCGTTTTTTAACACGTTTGCAGAGAAAGGCTTGCCAAAACAAAGTTACTGGGTTGTCCTTTTTCACGTTTTCTGGGTTGGATGCACCGGGACCTGATTACAGCATTTAAACATGGAAAAAGTCAGATTTTCATGATATGTTCCCTTTAATAACCAGTATCTAAAGAGCATATCATGACATCAGATGTAAATAATACAATAATACAAAGTACAATTATACATACACAGGCAGTTATGTTTGTAAAATATTTTATCACAAAATAATTCAATTTATTTATGAATATCTTGTTTATTTATGAAAAAATTGCACACTATCCATAGCTGTTGGTAGACCCAGTTTTATCATCTGCTGGGTGAAAATCCTGATCACCTAGAAAACTGTATATTGTTCATGTGTGGAGCATAAACGTTGAGTTTCAATACAAAGTGCTCCATTTCTATTTAGATTAAGACATGGATATTGTTGGATAAAGATACTATCAGTGCTTTCAGAATAAATCAGTGTCTGTAACTGGAGATCACTGATAAACTGTCATATTCAGAGTTATCTTGGAGCACTGAAATCTTCACTTTTAGGAATTATCATGACACTGAGAGATGTTTTTATGGATTATATCTTATATTGTGGTTTCTTTTTTATCCTGTAACTTCATTCATACCTGATGCCAATGTAATAATAAATCATTTTCACTTTGCAAGCCGTTCACTACATGCGAGCGAGAATTGAGCGGTGCTGTTTTTGTGAGAGTGCTTTCTATTCAACTCTTCCCGTGTCAATAAGAGTGTCTCCAAATTGATATTGAGTTTATGCTGGCTGCAAAAGAAAGCTGTAGGTGTTCTTTCGATATTTGTGTGCAGGTTTTTGTGCCTGTGAGCTGAACCGACAGTAATAGGATTTCGTCAACAAAGAGAACAACAGGCGGCGTTTGAGGCTGGATGCTGAAGTCTAGGAATAAATACTGTAACACTTTTTCCCGGCAGCATGTTGTGGAACCAGCTGCAGTTTTACAGGGAGTGAATAACGACGTCAGTCTGGAGAACCAGCAGGCCTCGCTGGACGGCTAAATTCAGACTGCGTGATGTAATTGTGGTCAGGCGGCAGTACATAGCTGTGATGGTGACAGACTTTTCAGTGTTAGACACCTTGTTAGGGCTGGGTGTTATGATGGTGCAGTGTATATACCAACAAATCAGAAATACATTTAATAGATATTTTATAAAGTGCCCCTATTATGCCTATTATTAATGCAGTGTGTAATATAGCTGTTTAAAAGGTCATGTTTCAAAGATCAAAGCGCACAACATATAAAGTTGTCTCCTAAAGGCCTGTTCACACCGAGAACGATAACTATAAAGATAACGATATAGTTTTAAATATAAATTAATAGCACGGTCCACACCACCACTATAACGATAACGACATATCATTGTGATCACTCTTAGAACGATTTTTTTTCCCAACGGTTGAACGATAAAACTCTGACAGCCAATCAGAATCCATTCTAATTTAAAGGTGCAATATGTAATATTTTTGCAGTAAAATATCCAAAAACCACTAGGCCAGTGTTATATATTTTGTTCACTTGAATACTTACAGTATCCCAAATGTTTCCAACTATTCGTTACTATTAGTGAGAAAATTGCAATTTTAACCAAGGCTGCGGGACGTGTGAGGAGTCGCCTGTCAATTGCGTCATACCCGTGTTACCCTCGGTTTCCGTTTTATTTTGTAGAAACCATGGAAACACCAAAGACACTTTAATATATTACATGTTTTGTTACAACTGAAACAACTGTTTGGTTACATTTATAGACAAAATTATAATTATTGTTATAGCTCAACACGTTTAGTCTTATTGTTTAAATCTATTATTATTATTATTATTTTTTTTTTTTTTTAATTACCATGCTTTATCATGCCTCAGAGAAAAACACTATTTTGTGAAGTAGCTAACATGGCATAATCAGATGCAGCTTTATTTTTAGTAACAGTAATATAGAATTTTCTCTATCATACAATACGTTTTAAAATGAATTGCATGCCATTTATCAACACAAGACATCCAGTATTTAATATGATATTCTAAAATCGATCTATCTTACTGTAGTGTGTGACAGTGTCTCACAGCAGTCGCAGAGCGAACGCACAGAGTAACGTTATAGCATCATTTTCAACACTCTCAAATGTATCTAATATGATAAACAGAGCTGTGTTACCTCATACTCATGACCGGAAAAGCAGAAGCAGCGCCGGCGACTGTGACATAATAAAAGTCCCGCTGCTCGTGAGGCGTGTGTTGCTCAATCGCTCCAGCTCCTCGTTCAGCTCCACAACACTCGCTCCTGCTCTGCTTCATACTACAGTAACGTTAATAATCGCATTCTTCCTATCCCGATTATTTCCACCGGCTGTGATGTGATGTCCCAAGATTCCGCGCTCAAACTTGGCGTCATCAAGCTACGTCTTTGTTTTGAATAGGCTTCTAACGGACAGAAAATATTACATATTGCACCGTTATCATTCTTGGTGTGAACGGACCTTAAAAGAAAAAATAATTCTGAACTGGCGAAAAGAGTCTTCAGCAATTTCAAATCCAATTCTCACTTCCTGTTACATACCTACGTAAAAATTAGAGATGTTCCGATACCCCTTTTCCATTCCCGATACCGATTCCGATACCTGAGCTCAGGGTATTGGCCGATACCGAGTACTGATCCGATACCTGGGTGTGTATCTGTATATACTACTAGCCCTGTATGAATTGATAGAATTATTTATGGTGTGCTTCAGACTTATCCCTTAATAAAACAAGAACAAATACATACAGTGAACTAGAGTATTTTTATTATCTGACATACATTTGTCAGTTATATTATTTATTTATTTTAAGTTAAAAAGAACTTCAAATGCAGCCACAAATCTAACACTGTAAACTGAAAAAGGTATATTAGTTTTACAATATAACTATAAAAACAGCACAACAAATAAATCTAGGAATATAATATAAGAAAATAATCTCTTTAAAACTTGAAGTCCAGAAACAATTTTGTTAAATAAAAATCTCACGTTTTCAACGACTGACAGCGGCTGGTCATCCAGAACAATAAACCCGACAATTTTGTTGGTTATCTTTATTTGTCTTTTGAAAACTTTTCTCTTTGTTTGAATGAAGCTGGCACGCCTCATCCTTCTCCGTCCTAGCCTTTCTGTAACCATCGTGTCGCGCGGGGTGACGCATCTTCAAATGCTTTATTAAGTTATTTGTGTTAAAGTTGCCAATACTTGTGCCACCCTTCGAAATTGCAGCATTGCATATGAGACATGTCGCCGTTTTACTGGTCTGAAATACTGCCAAACAGCAGACATACTGCTAGCGCGTTTTTACTTCTCCGCTGCTCTAAACAGTGGTTGCTTGTGGCAACACAGCACAACTTCCTGTGTTTGCATTCTGAGCCGCGAAGAAGAATTGATTTCCGATTTGCTGCGTTAAGCAAAGATAGCGGGCACAACTAGGTATTGTTTAAGAAAATGGTATCGGATCGGTACGTGAGTTTAATTACTCGCCGATACCGATGCCAGAATTTTTTGTGGTATCGTTGGTATTTCCGATACTAGTATCGGAACAACCCTAGTAAAAATATCAAATTTGCATAATGCCAGCCAGCAAAAAACGTCTGCTTTGCCCCGCCCTCAATCACAATAGTTGTATCTGAGACTGGAAGAGTTTGGTTTCGTGTTGTTCATGTCGAGAAGACGCTGTTTTCATCACTTTGATGCACTTCAAAAAGATGAAACTCGAATTGATACGGTAAAACCATCGCCTAGGGCTGCACGATTACTGATAATCACGATTATTTTGCTCAAAATTATAATTGCAATTATTAATCATGATTGTTCTATCAAAAAGGTTATGTAATGGCCATTTCGCACGTTCTTTACCAACCTACACTTCACCCAAAAGGCCTGTAGGTGGCACACCGATTTCATTTGATAATGATATGATAACTTAATTAAACTCTGCAATCTGTATTCACATTAGATTTTCTAAGCAACACAATTCGTTTGCAAATGAGACCACAAATTCTGATTGCCCTGCCAATTCGTAAAGCAAAGAACGATGTTCTTTGATATAAAAATAACTGATTAACATTATGATAACTGGTAAAACCTTTAGAAACTTTAAACGATAAAACAGTTAAACTCCTAATATTATTTACAATAATTCCAAATTATGATCATTTTCCCCATTGTATTGTTCCAGAAGTGCATTTATTCTGCAAACACACTCGCAAACAATGAGGTGGAGATCCATGTTGCATTTATTGAAATTCATCGCTGAAGGTTTGATCATGGCAGATTTAGTTACACAAACAACACAACTGGCTTGTGAAGAAACAAAAGCTGGCTGCATGACACTTTCATTGCAGAATTTCACTGTGAAGATCACTAAACTCCAGTGCACATGTTTGTTTTCCACATGTAGAGGGAGCGTGTGCTCAGGGTTGCCAGATTAAGTAAAAACACTGGGGGAAAAAAGTGTATCATTTTAAGGGAAAACCTCTATTTGGGGGATTTAAGCTCTTTGCATCTAGCAACCACAAGCATGAACGCTAGGAATGATTTATTAATCATTCCTTGATTAATAAAAAGTTCTAAAGAACAGCATTTATCTGAAATACAAAGCTTCTGTAGCATTATACACTACCGTTCAAAAGTTTGGGGACAGTAAGAATTTTTATTTTAATTAGTTTGAAAAGAAATGAAAGAAATGAATACTTTAATTCAACAGGGATGCATTAAATCATTCAAAAGTGACAGTAAAGACATTTATAATGTTACAAAAGATTATATTTCAAATAAATGCTGTTCTTTTGAACTTTCTATTCATCAAAGAATCCTGAAAAAAAATATTGTACTCAAATATTTTGTACAATTGTACACAATAAATGTTTCTTGAGCAGCAAATCAGCATATTAGAATGATTTCTGAAGGATCATGTGACACTGAAGACTGGAGTAATGATGCTGAAAATTCAGCTTTGCCAACACAAGAATAAATTATATTTTCAAATAGAAAAGTTATTTTAAATTGTAATAATATTTCACAATATTCCTGTTTTTACTGTATTTTTAATTAAATAAATGCAGTCTTGGTTAGCAGACGAAACTTCTTTTAAAAACATTAAAAATCGTACTGATCCCAAACTTTTGAATGGTAGTGTAAATGCAAAATAAAAAACACGTTTTCAGGATAAATATCGTGACGATTACTTTTAGTCAACAGAGAGAAGCAGATATCGTTATCACGATTGAAATACGATTAAATCGCACAACGCCATTTTAACTGTTCGTATCACTGTGTATCAAGCGCTGAGGAAGAGCTGAAGTTCAGATGCGGCGTTTGGTTTACGATACGCGCTGTAAGTGGTCGACCAATCACAACAGGCTGTGCCGTCTGACCAATCAAAGCAGAGCAGGCTCTCGGAAAGGAGGGGTTTAGAGAGACTTAATCTTCAAACTAACATTTCTCAGACTCTTTAGGTGATGAGCAATGCATTTTTTTTAGCTTTGATGCATGTAAATCTGTTGTAGGAGGTATCTAATTTATCATTTTTATTTTTTTTTTTTTTTTTTTCATACCACCCACACTTGCATCAATCTCTAGCTGGACGCTTGCAGTACATGTTTCTGCGTTGTGACATTCTCTGTAAGTTGCTTGTCTCAGCAGCTGATCAGAATGTCACCTCTCCTTCCCTGTAATGGTGCTGGCTGTTGATTAGCATTACGGTCCTGAGGGAATCCGCACGAGTCATTTTTCACCCTCTGACCATTAGCTCCAGCAGGGAGGATATGCATATTCATGAGGGCGGAGGGGCAGAGCGGCCTCCGAGAAATTATCTTGATCATCTGTGTCAAAGGCCTCCATCTTAGACACGAGACTCTGATAATAGCGGTTATACTGAATTGAAACTCAGAAAAGGGAAATGTTCGTGTAGTTTCTACACACAATTTTGGTTCTCCTAATGGCCAGACAAAAGGCATGATGGGTGTTTCTTCAACTATAGGCACTTTTGGCCCTGCAGACATTTTGACTTTAGACTGTGCCCCATTATGCTTTTTCAAATATTACCTTTCATGCAGTGTAATAAAGCTGTTTGTGAATGTAAAAAACCTGCAAAGTTTTAAAGATCAAAGTGCACGACAAATAAAGTTTGTTTCCGAAAAGAAAGAATTGATTCTGAACTGCTGAAACGATTTGTCAGTAATTCTGTTACATACATAACAATGTAAAACATTTGCATAATGCCAGCCTGTGGTGTTCATTGGCTGCCTGCGAACAACGTCTACTTTGCCCCGCCCTCAAACACTGTAGTTGTAGCTGAGACTGGAAGAGTTCTAGTTTTGTGATGTCGAGAAGATTCTGTTTTCTGCACTGCGAATCCACAATGCAAAGGATTCGCGCTGCAATTGATACGGAAAAATGACGGCATCGTAACTGTTCGTATCACTGTGTTTTAAGCGCCGAGGAAGATCCGCCGCTGAAATCCATAAATGGTAATGGGCGTTTGATTTCCGATATGTGTTGTAAGTGGTCGACCAATCACAACAGACTGGGCCGTCTGACCAATCAGAGCAGAGCAGGCTCTCGGAAAGGAGGGGTTTAGCGAGACTGAATCTTTGAAAAACAGTTTTCAGACTCTGAGAAATGTATATTATGAGAATTTTTTTGTATGCATGTAAATCTATTGTAGGAGACTTAAAAAAAAAATTTATAAAAAAAAAAAA
>RJVU01041021.1:1588042-1608771 GCA_003731715.1 Anabarilius grahami
TGTGTGTGTATATATTATATATGAATTTTATTGTATTCAAATTCTACATTAAAATTCTCTTCAAGTAACTACTGCTACTTCAGTTCAGATTCAGAAACTAGACTGGAATTTGAAACTTTAAAACAATGCACAAACCTCCATCATCAGCCATCTTGTTTTCTGTTGGTACCTTAAGGGACATTTTATTGTCTC
Organism: Anabarilius grahami; assembly: GCA_003731715.1. NCBI lineage: Eukaryota > Metazoa > Chordata > Actinopteri > Cypriniformes > Xenocyprididae > Anabarilius > Anabarilius grahami. The sequence continues at coordinate 1,588,235 of RJVU01041021.1, forward strand.
TTTCATCCCAGCCCCCCTCAGCAGCATGTTTCCCCAGGGCCTGTGTGTCTGTCATTGTCCTGTAACACCGCTTTCAATCTGTCTCTAAACCTCGTTTAAAGTAGGATGTTCATTTGCAGACGGCCACATTATGTCCTATATGCGTTTGTTCTTTGGGCTCTTTGTGGGTTTGTAGGTAGTCAGGATGAAGGAAGTCGTTCTGGTGGCAATTAAACTGTCATGAATCTCGAGGCAAGGAATGTCAAGGTCCATTAGAGGGTTTCCCTGAAAGCCTCCGGCACTTACACAGATGTCTCGCGCACACAACGAACATGCTTCCTGTAGTTCATACAGAAACAAGTTTCCTGCGTATAGTGTGGCACGACCTCAGATATTAACCAAAGAAAAGATTCCGGTGGGGAATTCAATGTCCTCTGATGGTGTCGTTTGTTTGCACACATCTAAGATTCAAAGGAATTAGTCAAACAGCAAAAACACACAAATGCTTTTGAATTTTAGGTGTGTGTCAGAACGAGATGCGATGGTGTCGTTGCGTTTTAATGTTTTTGTTAGCCTATCCAGTTTAACCTACTAGATGCGGCACTAGATAACGTAGAGAAGCTACATTAAAACCGTAACACAGCCGTTCACACACACAGAACACATTTTCTGCGCTGCTTTTCCATTGTTTTCTATGTAAACACGGCTAGACGGACATGTTTGACCGTTGCACTCACGTCTCGCTCAAGAAAGCTGCATGTTTAGAAAGCCATGTAGAGGTTAAAAGAAGTTCACCTTTTCAAAATCATGTCTCAAGACCTTTGTGGAGGATTTTTTCATTCCACTGCATCATGTTTTTAAACACAAAAAGTACACTGTGATCGGCGCTTTGGCTCTTTGTATTAAACTATGCATGAATACATGATGGTTTTATATTCATAATTGTTTATGCAATTTAATTTATAAATATTATGCACTTTTTTACAGACGGTCATGTTATTTCATTGCTTTGAATAAACAATTTAATGCAGTGCATTAATATTTTGCTCATTGCACCCTCTTGTGGCCTCAGGAGACTTTTTTCCCCTCTAACTGAAATTATGCCTTTTTAAATTTGATTAGTAATATTTAAATATAAAATTCTAATTTAGTTTGTCAGCCATTTTGACAGCCTCACAAATTAAAAGTAGCAAAAGACTTGCATATTAACACTTCCGATGAATTTCTCATCCTTTCCCAGGTCACGTTCCGTACAAGGATCTACCACTGTAACATCAACAGTCAGGGTGTGATTTGTCTGGACATCCTGAAGGACAACTGGAGTCCCGCCCTCACCATCTCCAAGGTGCTGCTGTCCATCTGCTCTCTACTCACAGACTGTAACCCAGGTAAGACTCAAACCCTTCTTCTGGTAAAGTAACACCAAGCTCAACCCTCTACACACACCTGTGCAATAGAATCGTCATTGGCTAATACATTCTTTACTCTGTCAAAAATGACGTTTTTGGAATATTTTTGGATACATTTGATCAAAAATACACTAAAAACAGTAATACTGTAAAATATTATTACAAATTAAAAGAACTGTTTTCTATGTGAATATATTTTAAAATGTAATTTATTCCTGTGATCAAAGCTGAATTTTCAGCACCATTACTCCAGTCTTAAGTGTCACATCAAGGCTCGAAATTGCAACCATTTTGGTATGCTCCAGAAATTTAGTTTGTGCGACCTCAAAATATATTTGGGAGCATTTGTGCAAGTGCAAATAATTCTTGTGGTGCAACCTGTTTTCTAGTCTAGAGATGCAACGACCATAAATCAGAACCGGACGGTTTTTGCTCCAAACACATGATCGGCAATTGGTTTTGAGTTTAATTTTGGCCGATCTCTGTTCCGGACTTGCTCACAAACTGCACTGCAGTCATTTCCCAAAATGTCATTTGTGTGAAAATATTATGAAGTCTGTAAACAGGACATTAACACAGACCAGAGACAGAACATGCTGAAGACAAGAGAAAGAGGAGAACAGAGAAAATACTGTACCAGGCACAGCACTGTTCATGACGTGCAAAATATGAGAAAATATAAATATTGAATTGGGGGTGGGGGTTTATATGAAAGTCTCTGAAGGGAACTGATTGTCTTCGGAAAAGTTATGATGGCATTTTCTTTTCCTCTTATCTCCATATAAAGTAGTACTCATAAGCGCATCGCTGATTTGTGTACAGCGGTACCTAAAGAAACGCTATCTCGCTGCTGTTCCATAAGCGCCACCTACTGTCAAAGAGTTAATTAGCATTTTCATTCAGTCCATCTGTTTGTTTTGTGCAGGTGTGTCTTATGTTGCTTAATTTCACAAATCTAAAGTCAGACCATTCTGTTTTTACTTTGAATCATATAATTAAATCTAATTCAAATCAAAAACTGCCACCATTTACAGTTTTGAATGTTGGATTATTCTTATCTGTTTGACCAAAAAACGACAGTATTTAAAAGAGTTAGTTAACCCAAAAATGAAATTTCTGTCATTAATTACTCACCCTCATGTCGTTCCACACCTGTAAGACCCTAGTTCATCTTCAGGACACAAATTAATACATTTTTGATGAAATCTGGTAAGTTTTTTTTTTTTGTATCCTCTATTGAAAGCAAAGAAAATACCACATTCAATGTCCAGAAAAGTAGTAAAAAGGTAAAAATAGTCAACGTGACTACAGTGGTTCAACCTTAATATTATGAAGCGATGAGAATTTTGTGCACAAAAATAACGACTTTTTCTCTCCCCTGTCAAAGTGGGTATTTTTGTTTTGTTTTTGCACACAAAAATAATTTTATCATTAGTATTTTAAATATAAGACTACGTCCACACGAAGCCGGAGCCTACCCTATCCGATCTTTTTTTTTTCCTCGTCTCAAGAAATATCTGCGTCCACACGAAACCACTGAAATGACTCAAAACTATGTAGTATACATGCCAGACCAGTATGTGGCGCTGTAATTCTGCCACAGAGGTACACTTAAAACAGCGAATAAGACTTGGAGCATGTGCATAAACCTTGCGCGCTGTATACAAACTATAGTTAAGCTTAGAAATGACGCTTTATTTTGGCTCAGTAGCTTCTGCAGCACGAATACAAGCATCTAGAGTCTGCTGTTGTTGTTGCTGTTTTGTGCTGTTAGTGGCGTCTGAGTAGGGTGTACACGTGGGGTGATGACATCATCGTTTCACAAAATATACGGATTGGCTGTCCACACGAAAACGCAAAGACATGGAAGATCCGTGTGGACGAAACGCCTATCCGATACAAAATTTGTACGTATTCACAGAAACGCGTCTCCGTGTGGACGGGGCCTAAGATAACAAAATATCTTAATTTGAACTAACTAGGGCTGCACGATTTATCGCGAAAAAAATAAATAATCGTACGCGATATGGCAAAGGCTGCGATTATTTAATGCGTGGCTTGTCAGAGCTTTCGTGATCAGTAGTAAATGCTTCTCCATCTGAAAGCCAGAGGGCACTCTTGTGCAGAAACTCCAAATATGCCCTGCCGCAGAAGAAGATTACACGCATCATATCGCTGTAGCCGAATAAACAGAAGATTGAAACGCTTTGATTAATTAAACATGACTAATAAACACACGACTGCCTTATTCTGTGTAAGAAGCCACATCATCTCACAGAAGGACACTCAACTGTTGTTATGAAGTGAGTTTGAGTAAAAACATATTAAATGTTGTCTTTTGTTGGACAAGATGTTAATAAATGCTTCTCGTGTCTGAAAAGATGTTTGACGCGTGTTGCTTTTTCAAATTTTTCAAATGCACATTATAAGCGATTCAAACTCGCAGAGCTTTCAGATGGATTAGCATTTGGAGCCATACTTCATTGACAAGCCGTGCATAAAAAAAACAAATCGCAGCCTTTGCGATTTCATAATCGCACTAAGAATCGCGTTTAAGCGATAGTTCAATGTTATTTTTCGTATCGTGCGATATATCGTGCAGCCCTAGAACTAACCCTTTAAGTTAAATGCAAGTGATCGCACTGGCGCCTCCATGTCATGCGCCAAATAATAGCACACATTTATCTAGGTTAACGTTAGCCATATTTGAGGTCGATGAATGATGAATGATGAATGAGAGGCGTATGTTTGGATTTATCTGTCCGTCACAGACTGCGTGATTTCGGCACTTTTTGTTTTGTTTTGTTTTTTTCTGCGACTAACCGACCAATACCAATTCTGGTTGACTAATCCTCTTCTAGTCGACTATCAGGGGGCAGCCCTACGGTTTTTACTTCTTTCAAAAACATAAAAAAAAATTGTAATGTTGACACACACGTTAGGGGCGTGTTCAAATCACTGTATAAGCAGTAGTTTAGCCCCTAAGTAGCAGATGAAATGTGCTTTGCATTTGTTCGATTAACTTGCTGACGAATGTCCCTGTGTCCGCAGCTGATCCTCTGGTTGGGAGCATCGCCACACAGTACTTGACCAACAGAACGGAACATGACAGAATAGCTAAACAGTGGACGAAGAGATACGCCACATAAACCGGGCCGTACAGTATCGCCCCCCCCTCCTCGACACAAACACACACTATATCCCCCCTCAGCCCTACTGTGCCTCTACCTCTCCCCGTCTGCTGAAAGCACACTCACCAAGTGCAACAATAGATCTGGCCCCTCTTCCTTCCAACTTCCTGTAGACCTTTCTGTGAAGAAAACTGTCCTTTGTTCCTTGTTGACTTGAAAGCTTCTTTTTATACAAAGAGTAGATTGGGACTTTATTTTCCAATTATCTGAATGTTTGAATTACCTTACTGTAGGTGAAAAGGAATACTATTGTTATTATTATTATTGTTATTATTATTATTATTATTGTCCTTCAACTTAATGTATGTATATCCTTTCTTTTAAAGTGGCATCAGGAACAAATACAGCTTATGAACTACTTTTGTTTTTTCTCATCACCATATAGTGTATTTCTTCTTTTTTCTTTCTCTCTCTCCTCTCTTTCCTTTTGTTAGAAGTCAGTAAAAATTTCCATGCATGTAACCGGATGTCGAATCGCATCCATCCATCTCCAAACTCTACCCTCTTGTTTTGTTTGTATGTATTTTTTAAACTCAAAGTCATGGCAGCCACTTGACGATAGGCTTGCTTGTGAATTTAAAAAAAATGAAAAAAAAACAAAAAAAAACAATGTGTACATATTGCTACATGCCACCTCTGGCCAGAATGGACTGTTGTGCACTTGCTTCATGAAAAACACCATAAATAAACACTGTGGCTGAATTGTCATTTCTTGTATGTAGTGTCATATGTTCAGTGCACGTGTTTTCAGTTCGACACTTTCTCTCTAGTGTTACGCATGACTTCCTGTGCTTCTGTCACATGTGGTTTAAACATCAGTCACACTGCAAAATTGGTTTTATCTAATATGCAAGAGCTCTGGTTTGTACAATAGTGGCCAAAAGGGATGTCCAGAGGGATGATATTTGTTTTTAATGACCCTACAACTTTGACTAAACCATCAAAATATGAGGAAAATATTTGATGTATTTTTTAAATATGAGGGAAAAATACTTGGTTACATTATTTATGACAAAATTATTTGAGAAAAAAAAATGCCAAATCATAGCTACAGGTTTACAGAAAAACAATAAGGATACATTGACTAAAACTTAATCAGTTATTAATATTTCATTGGTTCTCATGTTTTTGCATGTGTTCGTAATTTCTTTGTATGACAGCCTGGCCAAAAATTATGTCGGCACAATTTGTTATGTTTCATTGCGTTATTTTCACAAATAAAGCAACTGACTCCAAGCTCAACTACGCAATATGCTTACAAAATATTAAAGGATTAGTTCACTTCAGAATTAATATTTCCTGATAATTTACTCACCTCCATGTCATCCAAGATGTTTGTCTTTCTTTCTTCAGTCGAAAAGAAATTAAGGTTTTTGAGGAAAACATTCTAGGATTTTTCTCCATATAGTGGACTTCAACAGTTACCAACGGGTTGAAGGTCCAAATGTCAGTTTCAGTGCAGCTTCAAAGAGCTCTACATGATCCCAGACGAGGAATAAGGGTCTTATCTAGCGAAACAATCTGCCATTTTTCTAAGAAAAAAATTAATTTATATTCTTAACCACAAATCCTGGCGTTGCACTGCTCTGTGATGCGCCACGCATTACGTAATCATGTTGGAAAGCTCACGCGTGACGTAGGCGGAAGTACCGTGGTAGAGCGAAAAACTCCTGAAATTGAAATTCTCGTCCAACTTCAAAATCATTCGACATCGTTGTTTTACCTTTTTTGTAAAGGGCGTTTTGACAGTCTTTGCACATTCGCTTTGTAAACACTGGATCGGTACTTCCGCCTACGTCACGCGTGACCTTTCCAACATGATTACGCAATGCGTGGCGCATCACAGAGCAGTGCAAGATGAGCATTTGTGGTTAAAAAGTATATAATTTTTATTTTCTTAGAAAATGACCTATCGTTTCGCTAGATAAGACCCTTATTCCTCGTCTGGTATCGTTTAAAGCCCTTTGAAGCTGTACTGAAACTGACATTGTGACCTTCAACCCGTTGGTCCCTGTTGAAGTCCACTATATGGAGAAAAATCCTGGAATGTATTCATCAAAAACCTTCATTTCTTTTCGACTGAAGAAAGAAAGACAAACATTTTGGATGACATGGGGGTAAGTAAATTATGAGTAAACTATCAGGAAATTTTAATTCTGAAGTGAACTAATCCTTTAATAATAATATTTAATAAAGGGTGAAGATGTGAAGATCACTTTTGGCCACTTCTGTATTGCAAAAATGTGAAAACATATTCTGGCAGGTGCTTTCATCCAAAAGTATAACAGTAAAAGTATCCCTGGAAATAACCAGGAAATTATATTGTCAAACATGCAAACTCTAAACCACGGCACTCCCCATGTTCTGCTATTTGCACCACGTCGAATCTGGATTTATTTTTATGCAGTTTTTTGATTGAGAGAGAAGTGTGGAGTTTGCTATTTTATACATGAATTGAAGCAAAGAAAAGTTTCTGGAGCTTAATTTTCTCATTAAGACGCACAAGTTTCCCCCATTTTCACACATTTCAATGTCAAAATCAAGACTAATGAAAGACATAAATGTAGGTTACAAATGAATGAATCAGAGTTGATGCACTACCTGTTCTCCTGAGGATCTCCTGTGAATCTCTGCCTGATTGATCCGATTCCCTGGAAGAAAAAGCAGCTCATTTGAGCGTACAGAGACTTTCAGGAGAGCTTTTCACAGTCCAGGTAAGAATATCTTCATGATAACACTTGTACATTTTTAATGTATGTATATTATGCACTTACAAACAACCACGAATGCCTTTCCAGGATGACATTGGATTATCTGCATTTTATGCAAATTATTCTTTAAAACATTTAGGTATTCAAATTATAATTTATGTAAATCCTGTCCTCCAAACTAACATTTCACGATAAATTTTAAGGTGGACTGGCTCAGGTATCTACATTTACTTTGTAGATCCCTGAAAGCTTACAGGGGCATGTTGTCACAAATGCTCGACGTGTCAAAAATGTTCAGTGTCTTTAAGGTTAACCCCTTTTTGAGCATATGCACTATCCAAACTTAATATAATTCAAGAATGATTTGGAATATAGGAATAACTTTGGTCTTGTTTTAAAGAAGACACCCAGCAGATTGTTGCTGAAGTGAAACCACCTCAAATGAAAGTATGAAGAAGGTATAGAAGTTTAAATTTACTGTAAATCAAATGTACTGTATTTTATATCAAATATATATTTTACTAAATAATTTTACTCTAAGATTTAGCCTATATCTAACAAAGTTGTGTTCCAAATTTGAAGTTGATATCACAAAAATTGAAGTTCCCATGAGATTTTGTTTAGGCGTTGTACCAAAAATAGCCACCGGGCGTCACCCACTATCCATTGAATTGTTTTTTGATGCTTTCTCCTGTAACAAATTGATCAATTTCTGTCCAAATATCACTTCTATCACAAAACAGATGCCAAATATTGAAGCTTGATATTCAGACCTTTCCGACGATGTGTTTTGTCAAGATTAGAAAAGTTAAAATAAATGTTGTAATATGAAACATGACAATACTCACTAGGGGGAGGAGCCCGCTAAAAGGATTTAAAGTACCAATTTTTAAACGGGTTTCACAGGATGAATTCTGAGTTAAGCTTTCGAATGATACCCAATTTATGATGATTACTAAAATATGTGATACAAAAAAGGCAATAAATAAAAACGGCACCAAGTGTCCCGCTAGCGGTTTGTATTTCCACAGCGATCTTAAGTATTTATGAATGAACTGCTCGTTTTAAAATCTTCCCGGTCTACTGACATTTGTTAAGACATCTGCTTTAAACATTACAATGCTCACGATAGCTTTCATTTTTTTCCGTTAAGCTACCGCAAAAACGGAAGTTCAAAGACAATATTATAAAGATGGCGGCGCACTTGTTTCTCTGGCGCATAAGGTCTACAAAGGCACTGAAGAGATGTCATTATTATAACGGTTATGGAAGGAAGCTTTCCTTTCTAGGGGTAGTATATGTATTAAAGGGTTAGTTCACCCAAAAATTAAAATTCTGTCATTTATTACTTACCCTCATGCCTGTCACGGTCTGTGGTTGGTTGGAAAGAGTGAGGACTCAAAGGTGCAGATGGGCTTTTATTAAGGAAAAAAAAACAAAACACAAACCAAAACTACACATAAAAAACAGCAAGACTTGACTTGACCGAGTAAACACACAGGAGAACATCCAAAGTACAACAACGAACCCACACAGGATTGCAAACACGAGGAGAATAAGTAGGGAACAAACAAGGCAGGTAATGATGAGGAACAGGTGGGGCAAATTAACCAATGAACAGATAACAAGATGGTCGGGGTCCAGTCAATAGAGCGTATGCATCGACGTCACTTTCCCGTCGAAAGCGCGCTCCCTCAGCTGGACTGAGTGGCAAAAGAACCTGCTGCATGACTGGATTTAATAGGGGAAACTGCGAAAACGCGAGTAAAACTAACGATTACACTAAAGATTGGACTCGAAAGTGTTTCTTATAACTTGTCAAATAAACCTAATCCATGGATATTGACATGCAGCCAGGAATCGTGTTTCCTGACATTTATATGTGCCTGATTTCGACGCCGGGGAAATACATGAAGCAAATCTGCCTGTGAATATTTTATATAACTACAATATAGGCAGGTTTAAATACGAGTAATCACTTATATCAATGTTATATCGTCATATTGTCCAGCCCTAAAACATATATAGTTTTATAGTGTAGTTTTTGTCAGTGTTGTTTATTTAAAAACACCCATTATGCAGAATATAAGGTTTAAATCCGAGTGATATTTTGTTATATATAGCCTATCGTCATATTGGCCAGCCTGAAAACTTGTATAGTTTGTCAGTGTTTATTTAAAAACACCAAATTACGCAGAATATAAGATAGTAAATATTTAATTGATGAGTTGTCAACACAATATATAACAATACAATATATACGGTATGATTTTGACACAAAATGATTCACTGCAAATCCATGTTTCTCTGCTGGAGTCCAGCTGTTTCTGTCAATTGCAGTGATCCATTTGCTTTTTTTTCTGTAGCTTTCGGCAGCCTTTAAATATATACCTCAGGTATTTGTACAGTCAGTCGCAAAGCTCTTTCCCGTTTTGTGTGTGTTTTGTGTTTTTCGAGGCATTCACGCTGAAAACCAATGCTGCCGCTCAGTCTTTTGCCACTCAGTGGGCGTGACCGCAGTCCTAAAGGTCGACGGTGACGTCACGTGCATACCCTCTATAGACAGGTGAGCACATGGCACAAGGAAGCACAAGACCAGCCATGTGCTCACACCAAACACAAACACAAGAACAAAGACAAAAATACAGGAGTGTCAGAGCTCTGTCACAAAACCAAGAATACACTAGAACAGAAGTGACCGAACTCTGACAATGCCGTTCCACACCCGTAAGACCTTCGTTCATCTTCGGAACACAAATTAAGATATTTTTGATGAAATCCGATGGCTCAGTGAGGACTACATAGGTAGCAATGACATTTCCTCTCTCAAGATCCATTAATGTACTAAAAACATATTTAAATCAGTTCATGTGAGTACAGTGGTTCAATATTAATATTATAAAGCGACGAGAATATTTTTGGTGCGCCAAAAAAACTAAATAACGACTTATACAGTGATGGCCGATTCCAAAACACTGCTTCAGGAAGCTTCAGAGCATTATGAATCAGCGTATCGAATCATGATTCAGATCGCGTGTCAAACCGCCAACGGCTGAAATCACGTGACTTTGGCGCTCCGAACAGCAGATTCAACACAAAAGATTCATAACTCTCCGAAGCTTCCTGAAGCAGTGTTTTGAAATCGGCCATCACTATATAAGTCGTTATTTTGGTTTTTTGGCGCACCAAAAATATTCTCGTCGCTTTATAATATTAATATTGAACCACTGTACTCACATGAACTGATTTAAATATGTTTTTAGTACATTAATGGATCTTGAGAGAGGAAGTGTCATTGCTCCCTATGTAGTCCTCACGGAGCCATCGGATTTCATCAAAAATATCTTAATTTGTGTTCCGAAGGTCTTACGGGTGTGGAACGACATGAGGGTGAGTAATTAATGACATAATTTTCATTTTTGGGTGAACAAACCTTTTAACTACACCAAACTAGTCAGATGTTTTAACCCTGTAAAGCCCACTGTTGCAGAATTACAAATCACTTTCAAAAATAAATAAAAAAATGCCTACAAATGTTTTTTTTTTCTCAAGACCACATTTACATAGTTAATGGGTTCTATTAAACTACTCTTATTAGTAGTATTTTTACTGTTATTATTAATAAATGTTAGCCTACTATTTATTGAACATTGGTTTTGACCACAAAATTGTGCCCAAGAACACCCGTTACTCGTCGCTTATTAACAACAATTAACCTAAATTCCAATCGTATGATCTCAGCCCACATCAACCAAAAAGGTTAATAAATCATACAATGTCATTATGTCTGATCCACAGCGATAAAATTAGGAAATCTTCCACTTGGTATTTTGTGTTTGTCAGCAGTTCACCGTTCATATAAAATCATATGATGGTGTCTGTTCTACAAACTAACCTTTCACACACATGACATCCATCAGCTGTTGGAGATTTTAATGATGAGCAAGACATACTCACCACAAGTGCCAAAAGATTGGTCAATCATTGCGAATTTCACACCCCAAATCATAAAATGTCAAACTTTCACTCAAGTTGATTCAGGTCAGTCCAGCGCGTTCAGCTGTCTTAAAGGAACAGTCGGCAAAAAATTGAAATGGCGCGATTGTTTCCTCATGACATTATTTTTTTTCCGAGGAGCATAAAAGTACATTTCCAAGCATCCTTTTTTCCTTATAAACCACGACTGTCAAGTTAAAAAAAGAACAAAGAAGTACGATAGAAGTTGTCCACGTGACTCGCGCGCGATAGTCATTGTGTGTGGAACAGATAAGCCTATTATATTTTAATTATATTATATTCACTATTCAGTGTTGTTATTGATAACTAAATCTATTAAAAAATCGTTTCTGTAATTGAAATAAAATATAAATATTAGATGAAAAAACTTAACCCAAAAACTTAAATGAAACTTGGCAACTATCTGAAATAAATGAGGTTAGGTTGCAATACTAAAATTACTAAAACTGAAATAAAAACTAATTAAAGCTATAAAGAAATATATATTTTTTTAAAATAACTAAAGCACATTACAGACTGAATTTGAAATGAATTAAAAATAAAACCAAACTTAAAATATGAATACATAATATTCTATAAAATAGCACTGATTACATTTCATCTTCTAATTGAAGGACCAAGAAAAACGTTATATGATCAATGTAACTTACATTTGATCAATGACCTATTGCAGAATCTTAAATATATTTATTTTACGTCAGAACCTTTGTTTTAACATTTTCAAAATCCTAAAACTGCTAGATTTAAAGAGCTTTTAATATAATCTCAGACATTTAGATTCCACTGCATATTGAATTATTATTATTAACATGTATATTAAATAATCATTAAATGATTCCAATAACGTGTAATTTTCTCATTATGCTTTGTAAAGATTAACACGATCTAATAACAGAGCAGTAATATTTGTTGTCCCAACACAGACATCTATATTTTCAGGAACCCTGAGATTACATTTACACCAGATGATCGGTTCAAACAACCCAGGATCATGATAACACCAGCTTCTCAGAACAAATCACCTGTTTTTCATTTGTTCACCATGTGAGGATGACTGTAGAGATCTAGCCTGTCCACTAGGTGTCAGTAGATGACTGTCTGCTTATTGTGCTGTATCTGATAGGGACATCCAGATAACATGGACTCTCCATTTCAGAGGTGCTGCTGTCCATCCACTCAATACAGACTGTATTAAAAGGATCCAAATGAGAAGTATATTTAAACATTTCTGTCCAGTGTCCAAGTGTGTAGATTTATAACCCATCCTCTGTAAGGGTCCACTGCTGCCTGAGATATGTGGATTAATGCAGTCAATTATCTGAGATAAAGATCAAGAGCTGGTTAATAATTCATAGATTATGGTGAAACGACATGCCATAGACTTACTTTACCAAATGGTTATTTATAGATGTTCTTCTGGTGCACTTAACCACACCTTCCTCTCTGGGGTTGTGCAGTACAGGACGTCGTGTCCTAGTGTTCCTCGAATCAGTGATCTGACTAGAGGAAAAATGTTCGTATGGGGAACATTTACTACGACTTTTGCCTCAATTAACTCTTAATTTACGGCTTATTAATAGTCAGTAAGGTAGTTGTTGTTGCATTTAAGTTTATGTATTGGTAGGATTATGGGATGTAGAATATGGTCATGCAAAATAAGGCATTAATATGTGCTTTATAAGTACTAATAAACAGCCAATATGCAAGTTAATAAACAATAAAAGTGAGAATTGTTCCCGGTACTAAAGTGTTCCCAAATGTTCAGGCTGTGTACGGTACATTGTGTGACTTCCAGACACTTGGCTTGTTGAATCAGGTTATTGTCTTGGGAATAACCAATTTATAATCACTGTTGCATAACTATCATAACTATAATTATGATGCAGTCATATGAGGCTCATAAATGCTTTTCTGTCCTGGCAGTGAAAAAAGTGTAGTTGAGCTTAGTATATATTTGAATAAATGTTCTGAAGAAAAACAAGATAAATATAGCATTTTATGAGTAAAATGAATGTCTTAAAATGTAATATATATATTTGCAAGCTGCTTAAAAGTGTCTGGTAATTTATTAAAAATATATATATGGCTTGCTTAGTTGGGGACACTTGATATTCATATATATATATTGCATTAACTGCTTTGTATTTTAACCAATAAAAAAAAGAATTAAAACACAACGTACTCACGACAATCACATATTTGTATAATCCGTGGTGATTGTTCTGATAAATTGTAGAAAGAATATTTGGGTTTAGGGGTATGGGGTTGGGTTATGCGCTCAAATGTGTCTAAATAGTGTAAATAAAAAATAAAATAAATGTAAATAAAATTATGCAGGTGGATTATATTGAAAATCACACCCCAATATATATGTCATAATGGCAAAATTAAACCCCAATATGTAATTTCATCATGATGATAAAATTCCCATGGCCATCTGCTCTGATGCAAAAAGTTTCAAATTGAAAGCAATGGTGCCAAAAAATGAATGTGAAAAATTAATGCGAAAGTGTTAAAAAGATATAAGAAACAAGGTACAAACAAATACACAAAAATGCATTATTATGAACTTATCATAAAGTTTGACTTTTAAATTATTTGGTCTCTTTTACTCTAAATAATTATTAACTTGCACAGGCAGACTGGAAGTCTCGAACAAAATCCAAATGAATTGGGATGGCTGGCAGAGTTGAACTGCTAAATGATAAATAATGGCCACTATTTGTCCTCTCGCAACTATTTATTCAGCTTTCTGCTCACAGATGCTTCTTGTAACGCCACTCAATTAGTGTGATCTGCTACGGTGCTTTTGAGTATGAAGGAGACCCACCTAACGGACGTGTAATTAATTAAGCTCTTATTTTTATGTAAATGATGTGAAAAATGTTAATGACTTTAAGTAAAATAGGTTGTTGACAGGCCTAGCAAAAAACACGACGAAAAGCAAATGTTTGAGCAGATGCTTCATGTACTTTGAGCACGCAGGAGGTTGTTACAAATAAAGTCTCTCCATTTTATTCGCTTTTTACATCTTTAATGCAAGTTTTCTCGAAGTCACACTCAGGAATCAATTTTAATTGTACTTATTCAATCTGACGTTCTTCTATGTGTAGCACTTTGTGTATGTGAGTGTGTGTGTGTGCGCGCATGTGTGTGTATGTGTGTGCAGCATCACTGAAGTCAACTAACTTTCACAGCGAATTCTCATTAAGATGTTTGTAGAAGAAGAAACTTCCATCTTGTAATTTCAAGCACTGAGTAAAATTATTATCAATTCAGAGTTCATGCATTTATAGATTTCTGCAATGTACAGAAAAAGTATTCTGTTGCTTTGCTGTTAGAAGAAAATTCACCTCTTTCAGTGAAACGACAAATGTGTTGCTTCTTTCCCGTTTTGTCATCATAGACGCATGTGTCAAAAATGACATCATGAGACAAAGCTGTAAAGACTAGGAGCATCACATTGTCACGTCTGTGGTACTGGACTGATTTAGTAAGGTATAAAATATTTTTCCATATTGAATTGTGATAATGATTCTTTTGAAAGTTCTAATAATTCAACATGTAATATTTTTCAGTTTGTCAGAAAATGAAAATTACAAAAACATTTAACTATATGTATGTGTATATATAAAAAATTAAAAAAAACACATAGAAATATAGGTTCTTCAAATACCTGATAATATGCATTTTGATATGTACAGTATAAACATGAAATAATAAAAGTATTTTTTGATGAATGTGATTAGAGTCCATGGTTACAGATTGTGGCGGGAAACTAGAACAAAAGGAACATGTGACAGATAACAAACAAACTGAAAGTCCATGTGACTGTAACCTTACGCCCCCTCCCGGAAAGGTGCGTCCTCGCACCATAGAGAGAGGGGAAGATGAAGATAGGATGCTGATGACAATGTAGGAGGCGGCTCAGGAGGCGGACGGCTAACCGGGAGGAGGCGGAGTACAGGAGTCCAGGGTGGTGCAGGAGGTGGTGAAGTCCAGGAGATGGCCTTGAACAGGGGCTGCAGGATGTTGTGCCAGGCACCAGCCAGGGTAGTGCCTCACGGCGGTGTTGATGGAGGGAGGAGCCATGGAAGGGTGTTGATGACGACCGCCATGGGGAAGACCGCAGTCAACGATGGCGAGGATGGAGCCCACCGCGTAGTTGACGAGCTGAGGTGGTGAAGAGATGGTGATGATCCAAGCAGCCGCGACGGAGCCCCAGTGACGACCTCCGGAGATCAAGGAGGGGATCCAGAGGTCTGAAGACGCGTTGGAGCGACCGAGGGTGGAGACGGAGCCTGAGGTAGGGCAGAGCAAGCCGTAGTGGAAGGGGTGGAGGACCAGAGAGCAGCGGACGATCCGTAGGTCCGCAACGAAGGCGAAGCGATGTCTGACCCAGGTGGAGCCAACGTGTCGAGGGAGTCCGGCGTGGTCGTAAGGCCGATGGTCAACTCCGAGGTCGAGGGTGGAAGGAGCGCAGGAGTCAGGGCGATGGATGAGGCAGCTCGAGACCATCCGAAGCTGGAGGCGGAGCTTCGGGCTCCTCGTGCCCGGGAGGAGACGGATCCTAGCAGGCCCGAGATGGTACCACGCTACTGAGAGGAGGTGGTATCGAGGGACTGGAGGGAGACGGAGATGACTGGGTGGCACTGATGGCTTTGGACTGGGAAACAGGCTGAAGTTCCATGCAAACATCCAAGAGCAGTGGTGAGTCACAGGAAGGTTGGTGATAAGGTGGGAGAGGCACGCTGGACGGGACCAGCTGGACAGGAGACAGTACGGGGGCAAGAAAAATGTCCTCTCCACACCTCAAGTCCAGCAGTGTTTCAGCACAAAACTCACTCTCAGTAGCGGGGGGGTGGGCAGGGCTCACTTCCAGACCCTCGGGGTCCACCAACACTCCCTCAGCAATGGATGGCTCGGCCGGCTCACACACCTGGTCAGGTACACGCTGCTCGGGCTTCCGTGGCGATGTTACCCCTGATCGCGTGTGTGCGTAGGCGGCTCAATCGCGGCGGTCTCCGTCGTGCTAACTGCGGTGGGCTCAGGTCATAAATCCTCGCCGTCTGGGTGGTTCTGGCTGGGCACTGGCTGGGGAGTGGGGCTGGCGGCAACTTCAACGGTGAATGGTGATCCGCAGGATGCCAGCACCCACTCCACATAGGACGCAAAGCTCCCTCGAGGACCCTCCCCGGACAGCTGTGCACGTGTGGTGTTGTTTAGTCCGACGTAAAGGAATGTGCACAGGCAGTAGTCTGGGAAGGTGGTCTGATGAGCGAGATCCAAAAATTTTTCTAAATGTCTCTCGAGTGAGCCTTCTCCCTGCTCAAGGCACATGAGTGTAACAGCTGGGTACATAGTGCAAGCAGGAGTGAAAAACGGAAACAAAAAACACAACACGAAAAATGAAAAGAAAATCCTATATACAAACACGTCGCTTACTGTCTTGGTCGGGTATTCTGTTACAGTTCCACCGGTGTATAAAGCACACGAACTAGGAGATAAGAATTAAGTAAGTCTTTACTTGAAAATCCAACAGGAGAATACAGGAACAGACAGGAACATACACCAGTGTAGACACTAACGATACCCGACAACATACTGAAGACAAACAGGAACTTAAATACACAGATTGATTAACTCAAATGACGAACAGCTGTGATGAATGTGATTAGAGTTCATGGTTACAGACTGTGGCGGGAAACTAAAACAAAAGGAACACGTGACAGATGACAACAAACAAACTGAAAGTCCATGTGACTGTAACAAGTGTAATCCCCCAATTATTTAGTATGTACATGTAGTTAATTATATTACGCAGTACTTAATTGTATAATTACACTGTAACAAGGATACCTTAAAAGAAAGTGTAACCATAGCTTGTAGTGATTGAAACTACTTCATCAGTTGATGTGTAGATACTCAAAATGTATCATCTAATCATGTATTTTGATCTCTGTATGTGTGCGTTGTGGAATTATTGTGAAATGTTCCTATGCATTTCCTGAGATGCATTGTTATATATTCAGAATTTATTTGAGAATATCCTAAATATACTACATGTTTATTTATTATTGCAAGCATAGATGCATATTTAGCACTGTTGTTTGGTTTAGTCAGTCCCTTCTTTGGGACACTTTTTTTTATTTTTTGCCATTAAATACTGCTGGATTAGATACCAGTGCCTGTCGAGGACAATTACATTAATGAGAATAAGTTCTTGTAAAGCAATATTTTACTGATACTAAAAGCAAAAAAAACAGGGGTTAAGACTATGCAAAATCTTTGCTTGCCACTGTTGCCTCTGGCTTGCTTAGTTGGGAACACTTAATATAAAAAATATTCATTGCACATTCATATTATTGATTTGACTGTACTGACGCTGTTGTATGAGAACTGAACAGAGCTGGATGATGACATGGACTTTATAGATGAAATGAACAAATTTAATAATTGATGATCCTTGCAACAGAACTGAATCAACACTGACCAACAGCGGAAATGCATAATGCTGCTCTCGTGAACAAGGTCGGCCAATACTGAGTCGGCATTCTGTCATAGAACCCGGAAGTGCTGCACTGTGTTTACAACGTAAGCAGCGTACACTACAAAAAATAAATTGTTGAATGAACATAATTTAATCGTAGCACCCATTATGCATCTAATCAAATCAAGTAAACTTGGATTGCTTTAAATATTTTATATGAACACAATATACATTTGTAGATTAAACCTGATTTTAATATGTCAATGTAACTAGTGGAAACAAAATGTTTGTATTGTGTTATTGTGGTAATGCACTTTAATTCAACAAAATTCTGCCTTGTTAATGTCAGACATTAACCTTGTTAACTAGTTAATGTCTTGTTCATGTATGGTTTTGGTAGTTTAATGAATATCTATATTGTTGTTTCAATTAGATTTGAATTTAAATTGATTTATGCAAATAATCCTACAATTAATGCTTCTTGTTTATTCCTGTGATTTACATAAAATGATGTTCTGTGTTGGCAATCTAGGAGTGATACTGGATTCTTTCAGGGCTGTGTTTCCCAAAAGCATCCTAAGCCTAAGTTGAAAGTAGAACCATTGCAACCAATACAGCTAGGATCAATTTAGGCTTGCAATGCTTTTGGGAAACACTACCCAGAGCACTACCATAGAGATCACTTTGTTATTAAAGTGATATGAATTCTTGTTAGCTGGTCCTCAACCCAAGCACAACACTTCACCACAATGGTAACCCCAAAACCATTATCATAACAGAAACTTAATACAACATAATAGAACAGTAACCACTCCAAATCACTTCATTTTCTCATCTTGCTAAAAATGCTTAAAATAACACTTTATTTCAACATTTACTCTCTCAGTTCAGCCCCTTTGCAAAGCATGATGGGAAGTAAAAGTCCTATTTGATTAAAGGTGCTAAATAGGATGTTTTGTTTTATACATTTTTGCAATATTACTTGAAACTATTTATTAGGTGCACTGAAAGTAATAATATTAATATACATCATCTGTGCACGAGGTAGGGCCTTAAAAACATGATCGCGTAAACGATTGGCCCTCTGGCTTGTCAATCACTGCCATTACGTTCCTTGTGAGAGACGTGCGAGCTCCAGTAACTTTACACAGGCGCCGCATGCGCATAGCGCATGAATCTCCGTCGTTAGTTTCGGTTTGTTTTCATTGTCGCTCCTGCTTTCCTCCTCGAATTTGCACCATGTGGAAGAGAAGAAACCCGAAGGAGGACGCAAAAGAAAGACTTTTTTTGAAGTCGCTGAGAACAGGAGAAAATTGTCAGAAGAACGTAATCTAACCAGAGTCATTCTTGGAGAAACATTTCAACGCTGGAGAGCAATGAAGGAACAGAGAGGTGTCAAGACAGACGCGCAGTTCGCAAAAATTCTTCTCGACAGGTAACAGTGATTGTTACCTTTCTTTGTGGAATAATTATTGTTGTACTGTTATTCAGGTACATCGACGTTGTTCTTGTACTGTAGTTGTAAGGCAGTGACCAGTCTGCTAAATACTACATGCTAGTTGAAATGGGAGTAGCGTTGACTGAGCTACGTCTTATGTGTTTATTATCATATCATTTCACACCCCTCAAAAAAATTTTTGTCAGGAGTAACAACTGCAGATTGAGTTACCTGCGGTGAGTCCGACATAATGAATCCACTAACACGACACAGCGAATGCCGGTGGTAAACAAACACTCGTGTTCCAATACTCGTGCACGAGTTTTGGGAGGCGTTCCCTATAAATGAGCTGTGAAGGAGGGGGGCTGTTCTTACGCATGCGCTCATTTCAAAAACTCAGTAACAGTCTTTGGATTCTCAGTCGACGAAAAAATCCTCTCTATCACCTTTAATAATTGAAACATGTTACTTCAATACGAAAACATCAAGTTAAGTCAAAGAGTAAACATTTCAAGTCAATCAATCACATTTAAACCAAAAACAATACAATGGTGTTGAATCAAAATAAATTGTTTAAATAAAGTGAACAGCATCAAAAATCATTTTTTGAGTGTAGGAGACTGACAGGGAAGAGAAGAAATTGTTGAATTAAGTAGTTCCCTTTCAGTCGGTTACTCTCGACGTCACGTCTCCTCCTTGTTTGTTGGTGTTATGGCGCTGCAGCGGTGGCCGAGCCTCTTGTTTGCGTTTTTTTTTTTTGTGCCTTTTAGTGAGCACGAGTTTAAAAGGCTGTTCTCACAGCTGGTACTGTCGAGAGGGTGGAAAAGCTGTGATCACAGCTGGAAAGAGAGGGCGCATTCAACGAGTGGGAGTGCACACTGCAGGCTGCACTTTTCCCTGCCAATGTTGCCACGGCCATTTCCCCCTGTGTGCTTCAGCACCAAGTGAGAGCAGTTCCCTAAAAGAGCTTACACGGGTGTGATTTTGCAACTTTTTAAAGATGACATTCCACCCATGTGTTTCTGGATGCGGTCGTTACCTGGCCCTGATGATGGTCACGATCACTGCCTCACATGTCTGGGCATTAAGTATGTGATGGTGGCTTCCGAGGATGAGTCATGTACCCACTGCAGGAAGATGACCATCGCGGAGTTGCAGTCTAGACTCCAGTACCTCAAAAGTACTGGCCTCGCCTCTGCCTCGATCTAATCCTCCTAAAAAGGGGGTTACTTCGGGCAGTAGCCTAGGTGACATGACGGTTACAGTGAGGGCTTCTTCTTTGGGGAACCAACACCCTTGGGC